>JAJPUD010008284.1:0-42777 GCA_023553655.1 Myrmecobius fasciatus
TTTTTTGTTCACCTGAAGCATAATAGATTCTGCTCCAGCCTTTTTCCCTTCACCCTGTATGTATCTCTATGTTTTAGATGTGTTTCTTGTATACAGCATATTGTTGGATTCTGGTTCTTAATCCAGTCTGCTATCTGTTTCTGTTTTAAGGGAGAGTTCATTCCATTCACATTCACAGTTAAAATAACTAATTCTGTATCCTGCCATCTTATTTACCGTAGTTTATGCTTTTCTCTTTCTTTTCCCCTTTCCCTCCTTCCTACTATTTTGCTTTTGATAATCACTTCCCTCAAACAATCCTTTCCCCACCCACCCCTTTTTCCCCCCTTTCCCTCCTGTTTCCTTATAAGTACGTCTATTATTCCCTCAGAGCCAAATCTGATGAGATGGAGATTAACCCAATTCTCATTCCCCTCCCTTTTTTACCCTCAATCATTATAGGTTTTCTTTGACTCTACATGTGATGTAATTTCCCTTATTTTACCTCCTTTTCCTCTTTTTCCAGTGTTATCCCTTTTCTACCTCTAATTTCTTTTTCAGTTTATCATATCATAATAAGCATAAAATCACAATAATCATATCATAATAATCATAAAATCACAGTAATCATAAAATAATTATAATGTAATAATAGATTCATAAAATCAACCCTCATTCCATAAGTATCTATAACATAAATATCATTCTCAAGAGTTTTTTTTTTCCCTTGTTACCTTTTTATGTTTCTCTTCTGTTCTGTGTTTGTAGATCAAATTTTTTGTTCAGTTCTGGTCTTTTCAGTAGAAATAGGTGAAATTCTCCTATATCATTGAATGTCCATCATCTTCCCTGGAAGATAATGCTCATTCTAGCTGGGTAACTTATTCTTGGCTGTAATCCAAGTTTCTTTGCCCTTCGGAATATCTGATTCCAGGCCTTTCGATCCTTCAAAGTAGAAGCTGCTAGGTCCCGTGTGATCCTGATTGTGGCTCCCCGATATTTAAATTATTTCTTTCTGGCTTCTTGTAATATCTTTTCCTTGGTATGATAGTTCTGGAATTTAGCCACGATATTTCTGGGGGACTTAATTTTTGGGTTTCTTTCAGGAGGTGATCGGTGGATTGTTTCAAGGAGTATTTTGCCTTCTGGGTCTAAAATATCAGGGCAGTTTTCTTTTATGATTTCCTGGAAGATAGTGTCTAGGTTCTTTTTTTCATCATGGCTTTCAGGAAGCCCTATAATCATTAGATTGTCTTTCCTAGATTTATTTTCCAGGTCAGTTGTTTTTCCTAGGAGATATTTCATGTTTTTTTTTTTTGATCTTTTCATTTTTTTTGTTTTTGTTTGACTGATTCTTGAAGTTTTGATGAGTCATTCATTTCCAATTGATTCTAATTTTTAATGTCTTATTTTCTTCAGTTACTGCTTTTAGTTCCTTTTGACCAATTACATTTTTTTGTTCATTGCATTCTTTTTCCATTTTTTTCTATTTTATTTTGCAGTGATCTCATTTTGTTTCCCCATGTTTCTTCTAACTCTCTTTTAAGATCCTTTATGTAATCTTCAAAGAAAGCCTTCTGACATGGAGACCAGTTTATGTCTCTCTTTGGGGCTTTTTCTGGAGTTGCTTTACCTTTAGGGGCCTCAGGATTTGAGGTCTGTTCTTCCCTCTCTCCATAAAAGTTGTCTATGGTGAGAGCTCTTTTTAGTTTTTTATTCATTTTTTTTAATGGTGTGAGGTCTATTTAAGGCAAAGGTGGGAACAGCTGCTTTAATTTGCCTTTGGGGCAGTTCTGCTGATTGAGTTATTTCAGGAACTGGGCAGTTCTGCTGATTGAATTATGTCAGGTGCTGGGCAGTTCTGCTTTAGTTCACCCTGGGGCAGTTCTGCTGATTGAATTATTTCAGGTACTGGGCAGTTCTGCTGATTGAATTATTTCTGGTGCTGATCAGTCTTGTTGATTGATTGATCGCCCAAGGGTATTGTGTAATGGCACCTAGGCCCGATGCTCATTAGGGTTTCAGTGGTTCACAATCTACCCCCCACAAAAGGCAGACCCCCAAACCACCTGCCCACAATCAGGACAGATTGGCCCAAGAGGCCCCCAGAAGACTCCCAGGTGTGTGAAAAGCACAAGGCTCCCACTCCTGTTCAGACTCCTGTTCCAGCTCCCTGCTCCTGCTCTCTGCCCGGGTCTCCCTGCGCTGCAGTCTGGGTTCAGCAGACTACCCCCCTGCCCAATTAAAACAGATCTATTTTGAGGTTCTTCCAGAGTATCTTCTTCTAGAATCATGTTGTCCTCCAGATATTGTGGATTTTTTTGCTTCAAAATCAGTCTAGAGGCTTCATATGTTGTTGGTTTGAGGGAAGGTTAGAGGAGGTTACAAAGACTTCTGTCTGATCTCCGCCACCATGGCTCCACCCCCGGAAGGCCTCCATCCATCTTTGATTTAATGTAGATTTTGTTTTGCTCTCTGCAGAGTACTTTATTCTTTTTTCTCCCTTTCTTCCCCTATAACTCCCCCAAATAGGCTGCAGTTAAGCAGGGATACACACACACACACACACACACACACACACACACACACACACATATATATATATGCATATGTATAATACATACATATATATATACACACACACATATACAATGAACATATATATGTATGTACATATCCACATATATATAGCAAATTTTTAGTTACATCACACTTAGCTCCAACCTCCAACCTAATCTTTCTTTTGTATTACCCAATTACTAATGTCAATTTTATGCATATCATATACAATTTAGTGTATAAAACATAAACAATTTGTCCTTATTGAGTCCCTTGAAATTTCTTTTATTCTGAATCTCGTGTGTTAAATTTTCTGTTGAGTTCAGATTTGTTTGAGACAAAATCCTGAGAATCTGACACTTCATTGATTTATTTTTTCATTCAATATTATGCTTAATTTTGCTGGATGTAATATTTTCAACTACAACTCTAGTTCTTTTGATTGTCAATACGTAGTATTCTAGGACCTGCATGATAAGTCTTTTTTTTTATTAAAGCTTTTTATTTGTATAACATATGTATGGGTAGTTCTCCAACTGCATGATAAGTCTTATGAAATTGTTATTATAGATCAAGCATATTTGAATTTTTGTTGTTATTATTATTGCATTTAAAATCTCTTTAATTTGGGGGTTTCAAAATTTAGCAATGATGTTTCTTTTTTCTTTGTACAATCTCTTTGAGATTGTTTTTGGTAATTGTTTTCCCATTTCTACTTTTCCCTTTGGTTCTAGAACTTCAGAACAATTTTCTGTGATTATTTCTATTGTGTCAAATTCTTTTTTTTTTTTTTGGTCACAGCTTTCTGGTAGTTCAATTATTCTTATATTTTCTCTTCTTGACTTGTTCTCTAGATCTATTGTTTTTCTTATATTTCAGATTCTTTTCTATTTTTCCATTTTTTCTATTTGGTTTTATTATTTCTTGATCTCTTGTAACTTGCTGGTTTCCCCTTGTCCAGCTCAAATTTTCAAGGAATCAACTTCTTATTTAATTTCTTTTCTAATTTGTTGACTTTCTTTCCTTAATTTTCTTGTTTTCCTTCATCTTATCCCCCCCTAAATCTTTATCATTTGCTTTTTAATGTCTTTTTTTTTTTAGTTTTTCTATAAATTCTTTTGTGGCCAGTAGCCATTTAGCATTACTTTTTGGGTTAGGGGAGATTTTTTTTTTTTTTACTTCAATATCTTCCTCTGAAGATGAACCCTGGTTTTCCTGTTCCCAGATTAACTTTCTCCAATTGAGTTCTTTCTCTTTTGTCTGCCCATAAAAAACAAAACAAACAAAAAAACAAAAAAAAAAACTTAATAATGTAATCATCTCTAGTCCTGAGGCAGGGAAAATAGTGCCTCTAACTTTACTCCAATTCTCTCCCTCTGACTTGAAATCTAAAACCCAGAACTTCATCCTTTTACAAGTACTTGCATCTAGCAGTGTCCCTGTCCCATTGCTTCTTCACTCATGAGGTATCCTGGTTGCTTCTTACCCAGGTCCATGTCTCAGCAGCATAGCTGGACTTGGAATTCCTTATCAGCAGAGATTCCCTCAGTCTTCCCATACTCAGATCACTGACTCCTCATGTGGTTCTAGAGATCAAAGTTCCTGTCAGGAAGTCTGAATCTACCTTCTAACCCAGCCAACCTTAGGGCTCCTTACTTGCAGTTTTAGCTGAACTAGGCTGAGGGTGTTCACACTTCATACTGGTTAATCCTAGTTGCCAGGATACTTCTTTTGGATTGTTCTAGAAGCACTCCATTTCTGCCCCACTATTATTTTTTCCCCTCTGGTCTGTGTTGTCATAAGACACAATTTTGTTTCTTTTGTGGATAAAATCGGGAGAGCTTAGAATTTTCTCACCTACTTTTCTATCTTCCCACAATTCTCCCCATTTTAATTTTTAATAGCAAGATATAACATTGGATTCACAAAGAAATCTATCATCAAAAACAACATAAAAGCTTTACTAAAAATCCTTCTTGTAAGTTATGAAATAAATCACTAAGAATTTAGAAATCTCCATATTTTAACTTTATACATTTTATTAGCTTGAATTATCATGCAGTTGCTGGAAGGATTTCAAGATTAGACTATATACCTGTCATTTTTGCTTAGGGAATTTCTTGCGAAGAACTCCTTTTATGAAAGCAGGTCCGAAAATTCTCTGCAAATTGTAGGTTAAATGGAGCCAATGATCAATGAGAAGTTGAATAACTTCCCATAGAATGGTGGTATGTATCAGAATTCACACCTGAAATTAGTTGCTTATGAATCTAAGGTCCGACCTCTATTCATTAAACCATGTCTAATTCTTTGATCCTATGATCTAAATAAATGAGAGAGAATCCTCAAGAAGAAGCTGATTAACCAAGAAGGAAGAAAATAAATTATGTTTGATGAAAATTTGACAAATATTGTTATTCAAACATATGAATTTGAAAGCAAGGGCTAATTATGAGGTCAGCCCTATACATTAATTGAGGACTGTGAGAAGCAAGCAGGAAGTAGCCTAGATCTTGGAAGAGAACTTATGTGCCATCAAGTCACAATCTTTCATTTCAAATATGAGGAAAATGAAAATGAAATGCATTGCCCAAAGTCATATAGGCAATTAAATGGCAAAACTAGTACTTGAAGCTGGGTCCTCTACTTTCAAATCTATCACTTTTTTTTTACACTGAATCATAACAATTTCTTGACTTTATTGCAATTAGAATAAATATCAGTGAAATAATTTCCTCCTCAGTTCACCAAAAAATAAATGACTTTAATGATTCTCTTTGTTACTTTGTTTGATCAGTAAAAAGAAATAGAATTGAATTGCAGTTTTCATCCTTAAATAACAAATCTAAAATATTGCCCATGTGAATGGCTTCTCTAGTGAAGGCTGCAACAAATTTTTGGGACATTTTAACTTCAACCTTACCTTTGTTTTGAATCTGTTTATGTTTACAAAATGATATCATTATGTAGACAGTTACTGATCAGTTATTAATGTTTGAATGACAAAGTACTATCAATGGTCAAATGAGAAAAATTTTAGTTTATTAGAAAGTAAAGGATTCACAAAATTAAGGAAAAGTTGGTATCAGTTTAGTCTATTCACACTAGCTGCAATTTTTTAATCTTGTTCAACCTGAGTCTCAATTTTCAACGTTTTGAGGTATGGAACAGGTTCTATTGACACAAAACATTCACGGCAAAAAGGATATTATTGAGGTAGAAATAAGTTTTAGATCAATAATTCATATTACATACCACATTAAAATTCAAAGAGATGCAAAACCTAAGTATAAAAATCCATATAATAAACAATAAGAGAAGGAATGATATACATTTTATATATGCATTTATATATGTACTTATCCATATTTATATTAATCCCTTTACATGCATGTGTATGCATGGGTTTATATGACTAGAAACCAAACTAGGCATCTTTTGTCTGCCCCAAAGAAACCACTTTCATCTGTACTAGAACAAATAATTTTCCACTTCTTGCTGCCAGTGCATTCTCCCAACTTGGGTATGAAGAATCTTTAGTGCAAAAACAAAACAAAACAAAACAAAAAGGGCAACCTTTCCTTTGACTTCAAGCCTCCCATCTCTTGCTGCACCTATTCTTTGAAAGTAAGGAAGTGGTGTTTCTATTCAATGATGCACATTCTTACTCTTGTTTATATCATTGACATCTAAGTGATTTTGAACTCTAAATAGATCATCTCTTCCAAATTATATTATGTACTCCCAATCATCTAGTTCCTCTGATGAGTCTGCCTGTCTCAACTCTCTGTCCATTCTAATCCATCCTCCATTCAGCCACTAAAATGATTTTTCTTAAGTACAGGTCTGATCTTGTCATACTCCTTACTGAATTAACTTAGGAAGCTTCCTGTTGTCTCCAGAAATAAGTACAGATTACCTTGTTTAGTATTCAAAGTCCTTCCTAACTTATTGCACTCCTACTTTTCCAATATTCTTATTCCTTACTCCCCAACACAGACTCTTCATGTAAGTGACACCGACTTCCTTGATGTTCCATGAAAAAGTTACTCCATCTCTCAGCTTTCAGCATTCTGTTTGTCCTCCATTCTGTGAATGCCCTCTATCCTGTCTTCTGACTACTGATTTTCCTGTCTTTAAGACCCAACTAAAATCCCAGCTTTTATAAGAAGCTTTCATTTACGCCTGTAAATTCTAGTGCCTTTCCTCTTTTAATTATTTCCTATTTATTTTGTATAAAGCATTCTCTCTCTCTTTTTCTCTCTCTCTCTTTCTCTGTCTCTCTCTGTCTATCTGTCTCTCTCTGTCTCTCTGTCTCTGTCTCTCTCTGTCTCTCTGTCTCTGTCTCTGTCTCTCTGTCTCTCTCTCCATCTTTCTGTGTGTATGTATACACATATATAGTTTACATATTTTCTTCCCATTAGATTGTAAGTTCTTTGAGAACAGTGGCTAGGTGGTGGTTGTTGTTTGTTTGTTTGTTATATGTCTCCTTTTATATCACCAGATTTAGTACAGTGCCTGGAATGTAGTAGATACTTATATTTTTATTTATCTACTGATTATTTGTTATCAGGGAAAGACTTCTTTTGGGGGAAGAGAGATGTTTGTTCATGCAAATATAGACTAAAAGTGTATCAATGAAACAATAAATATACAAAAAATAGCAAAAGAAATTTCAGAAGGACACATAAAACAAGAATTAATTTTTTTTAAATTTCATGCTAAATAATCCATTCACTTTAAAAAGTAATCTATATATCAACAGATCAGATCTTTACATGAAATTCTTTCTTTTGTTCTTTTATCTTGAAATGTTCAGCATTTGTTGATTATTAAGTTTACGATAAAAAGAAAATTTAAAAACTTTTTAGGGAACAGCCTCATGTAGGGAAACACACTGACATGGTAAGGACTGTGGTGGGTAGTTTGAAGAGTGGCAAAAGAGACATCTCTATCTTCTTCTCCAACCCATCACCATGAGAGAGGAAAAAGAAAGTTAGGGTTAGAGGCTATTTTGCTTTCCTCTGAGATTAAGGGTACCAGGCTAAAAATAACTAACTGTCCCCTTAATTTTTGTAATGTAGGGGATATGATTTGGTTCAATATAATTTCTGAAAGCTTTGCCATTTTAAGAAAGTGCTGCTCTCTCTCTTTCTCTTTCTCACTCTCTCTCTTTCTCTCTTTCTCTTTCTCTTTCTTTCTTTCTCTGTTTCTCTCTCTTTCTGTATATCTCTTCTATCTATCTCCTTTTCCCACAACACATGAATTCTCCACATAGCAACTAGTAAAGAAATTCATTTATGAAAAACATAGCAAAACAGAAATCAGAGAAGATAAACATAACATATAAAAGACAATGAAAAATGAAGGAGTTCTCCCATTGGAAGTAAGATAACTTAGTTCAGTCAAGAAAGAGAATCCTGAATTTTACCCAAGTGAAATTCCCTGCAATCTCTAGTATTAAAAAATTGGAAACAGAGACATAATGGAGACAGACAACTCCTGTCATATCATCTTAGAGTCATCTTCAATAACTTGAAGTGGGATTGATATTTTTTCTTAAAGCTAAAAGACAATAGAATGCCAATCAAAGAAGTCTTAAGAAGACAACACTTGAGTAGTCTGGAATGGGGTTGACATTTGAAGAACTCCAAAGGCTACTGGTCAAGTCTATAATTCTCTAATTTCTCACCATTTCTGCCCTGTTACTCATGCAGAACATGGCATTTATCTCTACCAAGAAAGTCTCACCTCAACAAGGTTTTGGATATGAATTACATGTACATGGCTATATTCTAATTAATGTTAAACACTGTGCTAGTCTATTCCAGTTTATTATCATCCCTTCTTTGGTCTTCTTTTTTATTATTTAATATTTTGTTTTTCAATGGTTAAATGTAAAAACAATTTTAACATTCATATTTAAAACTTTGAGTTTCATGTTTTGCCCCTTCTTCCCTCCCCAACCACCTCTTATTGAAAATGAAATTATTTCAATATGTTATACATATATAGGGATGCAAAACCTTTCCATAATTGTCATGTTGTGAAAGAAAACATAAGACACTCCTCCAAAAAGTTTTATATAAATCTCTCAATCTTCATTCAGTCATCATCAGTTCTTTCTCTAGCTATAAATAACATTTTCCATCATAAATCTTTCAGAAATGTGTTGGATCATTTTATTGCCGAAAATAGCTAAGTCTTTCACAGCTGATCATCTTTACAATATTGCTGTTACTTTGTATAGAGTATATTTCTTTTGCATTAACCCATAAATCTTTCCAGGTTTTTCTGAGAGTTCCCTCATCACCATTTTTTTATAAAAAATAATATTCCCTCATAATAATATGCTATAATTTATCAGACATTACTCAATTGATGGACATCTCCATGATTTCCAATTATTTGCTTTTTTGTACATAGAAGCCTTACAATTTTACAAGTTACAAATTTCTCCACATGGTAATTGAATTAGTTCACAACTCCACCAATTTTCCCTCATCCTTTAAAACATTTTTTTACTTTTCCATTTCTGTCCTATTAATCAATTTAAGGGTGCATGCTGGTGGTTCAGAATTGTTTTAATTTTAACTTCTCCAATCAATAGCTAATTAAAGTATTTTTTCACATAGCTATACAGAGCTAAGATTATTTCATCTAAAAGTTGTTCATATCTTTTGATCATTTGTCAATTAGAGAATTGGTCTAATTTTCATAAATTTGGCTTGGTTCTCTATGTTTGATAAATGAGATTTTTATTAGAGAAACTTGTTTCAAAATTCTTTCACAATTAGTATTACTAATTGTATCCCAGCCCATATTTATAAACACTCTCTCCTTTCATCTTCTCCCTTCTCAAAAGTATTTTGCTTCGGACTATCCCCTCACCCAATATGCCCTCTTTTCTGTAAGTCTACCCTCATTTCCTTCTTTATTTCTTAATTCCTCTCTTTCCTAGTATCCTGTGGGGGTAAGGTAGATTTCCATATCCCACTGAGTGTGTAAGTTATTTCTTCTTTGGGCCAATTCTGATGAGAATAAGATTCCTAAATCCCCCTTAAAACTACCTCTTCCCCTCTAATGTAAAAGCCTTTTCTTGCCTCTCTTACATTGTTTTCTATTTTTTTTTTCATTCTTTTGCTTTTCTTTTATTGTTTCTTAACTTCTCAAAATGTCATTAGGTTCCATTTGCTCAATTCTAATTTTTAAAGAATTATTTTCCCCAATGGACTTTTGCATTCTTTCTATATCTGTCTAATTCTACTTTTAAAGAAGTTGTTTTTTGACTGTAGATTTTTTTTCCCTTATTTGGCCAGTTCTGCTTTTTAAGGCATCCTTCTCCTCATTGGCTTTTTGCACCTTTATTTTGGCCTAGTCTATTTTTAAAGCATTATTTTCTTCACTATTTGTGTGTGTGTATCCTTTACTAAGTTGTTGGTTTATTTTTCATTATTTTCTCGAATCACTCTCATTTCTCTTTGCAATTTTTTCTATATCTATTACTTAATTTTCAAAATCATTTTTGAGTTCTTCCATGGCCTGTGACAAATTCATATTTTTCTTGGAGGCTTTGACTGAAAGAGCTTTGACTTTATTATCTTCTGAGTGTCTGTTTTAATCTTGCTTATCATCATATTCACTTTCCATGATCAGAATTTTTTCTGTTGTTTGCTCATTTTCCTAGTTTATTTCTTGTCTTTTAACTGTCAGGCATTTTGTGCAGCTGTTTTCAGAGATACTTGTAAGTACCGGTAAGTTTTTAGCTCCTCCAAGGTGATATCATCTGAGAAGTGTTTACTACTCTCCTGGCTAGTGCTCCAGTCTGTGAGTGATCACAAGCATTCTTTTCTGCCTTGGAATTGTAAGGAAAGTCCCCAAAGCTCTGGTGCATGAGTATTCCTCCTCCTCCTGAGTCTGCCATCCAGAACTGCAATCTAGATTTGAATATGAGCAAAGCAGAAGAACCCTGCTTCAGTGCTAGTAAAGAGATCCCTGTAATATCCTTTGGACAAGTTGTTTGAACTCCTTACTGTTTGTGGCCTGAAAGTTCTGAAAGTTGCCTCTGCTCCTGTTAATTTAGTGGCTTCCAAGGCCCTGTCCTCATTATCTGTGGCTATGCTGGCTTGTGCTGGATTATATTCCACTCTCACCTAGAGGTGAGAATTTTTTCCTTCTGTTCTTATAAATTGGCTTTGCCATATATGGGCTGATAAGTCTGGAAGCTACCATTGTTGCTACTGATTTAGTCATCCCAAACCCTGGTCCTAAGGTTTGCTGAAATCTGTGCTGATGTGGCCCTGATGGATTATGTCTCAATCTCATCCTGATGTAACAAACATTTCTTGTAAACCTTCCAACCTTGTCTTGGGCTAGTCAGTTGTTTCACTCTATTTTTTGTGGGTTATACTATTCTAGAATTTGTTTCAATTCATTATTTAAAGATAATTGGAGGAGCTAATGGGAGAGCTTAGTCAAATCCATGTCTTTACTTCACCATATTGGTTCCACATATCCATCCTTCTTAATGTATTATTGAAAGAAATAATACCAGATATACTTTTTGTTGTTTATTCTTCATTCCTGAAGAGGTTATGTCATCAGGGAGGTGATGCTATGACATACAATGACTTGGGCTGAAGTGAGTGTGGGTTTGGCAAAGTCACCAGCTTCACTTTTTTCTCCATGTGGGTCTAATGGCAAGGCATAGAGCAGGAAAACTAGAGAGAGACTAGTCACTTCACCAGGTAACTAGTCATTCTCTAAGGACATTCTATGATGAGTTCAGTGGGTCCTTCTTCTATATCTTGCATGTTGAAAATGGAACAATATCTAGGACAATGATGAGGTATGGATGGCTTCCCTCTTGTTACTACTTTATACCACTTTATTTTAAGTATCTAGATGGGTAAATATATCAAGAAATTTACTGTTTTTAATTAAGAGCATTTGAGCACTATCTAAGCATGTGTGTGTATATATTTATATATACACATATACAATCTATATAAGCATACATATATATGTACACATAACACACACATGACATGGGTATCAGTAAATTTGTCCTTAAGGCTGAAGACATTATTTTTCTTTCCTGAAATTGTCTTGCAAGACATCAAATAAAGGATGGGAAGAGACACTAAGCAAGAGTAGTATGTGGGATCCAATTAACCTTGGATTCAAATGTGAAACATTTATGTAAGATTCTCTTCATTGGTGAAAAGGATTATTTAATGCTGAAGACCTGATACAGACATGAGAGCTTGAGTAAAGAATGCTACTCTTTCTGCCTTGTAACAGGACATATGCGATCACAAATCCATTTCAGGAAGAAATCTAGAAGGAACAAATCATTGTTTGGGGAAAACTAGCTCCCCAGCAATTACCTGGTTTCCAGCTTTTCTAATGAGAAACTTCAGGGAATTTCTCCTTGGACAATGTCAGAGATTGCAGTTTAAGCTGAGATAGCCTATTCCCAATGGGAGAGCTCATTTAATCTTTTTTTAATCATCTGAGATATCCTAAATTGTGCAACACTTCTAATTCATATTTGCTTTCATCTTGTATATGAGATTCTTCACTTTCCACTATTAATGAAGGATTTACATTTGGTCAGAAGGAGCTCTTCAGATATAAGATGTGTGCATTCCTTCCTCTTTAAGTGGTTGTAACAAAAAAAAAAATGACTTAAATCTAAAATAACAACAACAATAAACAACAATAAAGCAAACAAACAAAACCCCCAATAATTTCCTATATACCAGTAATATTTATGGTATATATGTGTATAGATGTACAGATATGTATGCATGTCCTTAATTAAAGTTATGCATACCCTCTCAGAAGAAAATAAATCATGCAACATTCTTGCCCCTCTCCAGTTTCAGCCAGGATTCAAAAAAAATCCAAGCAAGATTACTAATATATCTATCAACCAAACAACTCCCCAATGCTAAGCCACATTTGAACGTGTCCATATTGACAATAAAATAAGAAGTCTAGAGCTGAAAACAACTTAGAGATTAACTGTTCCAATTCACTAGGGAACAAAGAGATAACACGATTTGTCTTACTAATCAAAGAAGTTAATGGAGATAGAGACTAGTGGATCCTAATTCTTAGTCAATAGACTCCTTAGCTAAAAGACACATCTCAAAACTTGAGTAAATGAGCATCATGCTGGTAATTAATGGAATGAATAATAACTACTGTCCTTTATAGGTGCTAATGTTGAAACTTCTTTAGATATTTGAGATTGAACCACTACATGTGTCATATTTGGATAGTTACTCTTAACAGTGAAAAATGGATTCAATACTTAAGTCCTATCAATCAAGTCAGCATATTTACCAGTATTAAGACAATGTTTGTTGTGACAAATATGTTTTGGATACATGTGTGCTAGATGGATTGCACAAAAGTGCTTGAAAATCAAATCTTAACAATATAAATGGAAAGGACACTAAAACAAAATATAATATTGTTCAAAGGAAAAATGTCTCCCTTTTTTTAATCAGATAGGTGGGGGATTGTGGGTATTAAAGTTTCTGTATACTGTCAGTCATGGTCAGTGCTTAGTTGGTCTTATTTAACTTTTTTTTCCCTGAAGCAATTGGGGTTAAGTGACTTGCCCAGGGGTACACAGCTAAGGAAGTTTTAAGTGTCTGAGGCCAGTTTTGAACTCAGGTCCTCCTGATGTCAGGGCTGGTGCTCTATGCATTGCACCAACTAGCTGGCCCTGCTTAACTTCTTAAAAATGTAAATTTCTTTTAATTAACAGAATTTGTTCTCCCTCTGCTGTAGGAAAAAAAGGAAAAAATCCCACAAAATTCCTATAACAAATATGCAAAGGCAAGCAAAGTAAAATTCTTAATTAACTGCATCCAAAAATACATGTTTCATTCTGTTGCATGAGTCCATGACCTCTCTGTCAGGAGCCATATGGGATGCTTCATCATCAGTTCTGATCATGAATAGACATTACATTGATTATAGTTCTTACAGATTTTAAAATTTGTTTTATTAGCATTGTAATTATTCTTTCATCCCTTCTCATTCATTTTACAAAGTAAAGTTGCCCAGGTATGGTAGTGGGAGAAAATATTTGGAAATAAGTGTTATATAATGGGAATCAGCAGAATATAATTTTTAAATGATCTAAGAATAACCAGCTAAACTTTAACTCTTAAATGACAGAATTGCCAATTAATTTTCACATAATACTGTTCAGCATAGGTTTCAAGCTCAGTGGAAATAGCACTGAACTTGGACTCAAGAACTGAATACAAATCTGAACTGAATACAAATCCAGGCTCTGCCACTTACTATCCTGGTGACCTTGAACAAGTTACAATATCTTATTCTCAATCCTTGCACTGGCAAAATGAAAGGCTGCAATAGATGAACTCTAATATCTTTTTCAGCTTTTAATTTATTATCCTATGACTCCAGGACCTTTTAGGTCTTATGTAGTATAAGGTGTCTATTCTATGAATCTATGTGACCAATGTTAAGTTTTTATTTCAGATAATATTTTTTGAAGGACCAGCCATCTAATTTAGTATTGATATTCATATAAGTAAAAGAATGACTCACCTGGTTTTTAAGCATAGAAAAGGACCATGTTGGGAATTCTACCTCTTCAAAATTGCTGTTGGGACAATCGTGCTAGAATCTTGTAACATTTCCTTTTCTTACCCTATCAATTTAGTCCTTTATGGAACCCAGAGGACTGCTCCTAATTTACTAGTTTCCCAATGCCCACTCACCCTGTTGTGACAAACTTTCCTGCCAACTTGCCAAATTGTCATTAGTGTCTGTGAGTTGAGAAGTCTGAGGACCACAATTGCTGTCACTGATTCAGAGACCCAATACCTGATAGTAGTTTGCTGAGACCAGGCTGTGCTGGCTCCATGTGCACCTTCTCTTTCCTCTGTACTTTCTTTTCTGTCCCTCCTCTTCTCCTCTCTCCTTTCTGCTTTCTCCCTTTTTCCTCTGTTTCCTCCTTTCTCTCTCCTACTCTCTCATCTTCCTCACTCCTACTTCTCTCTTCTCCACCTCTCTCCTCTCTCCCTCCTTCTCTCTTTTCTCCTCTCTGTATCTATCTTTGTGTTTCTCTCTCTCTCTTTCTCTCTCTCTCTCTCTCTCTCTCTCTCTCTCTCTCTCTCGCTCTATTTCTCTTTCTCTCTCTCTCTCCTAAAGAACATCTACTATTTATTTTGTATATAACTTCCATACACATATTTGTTTATGTGACTCCCCATTAGATTGTGAGTTCCTCAAGGATGGGGATTATTTTTTTTTGCCTTTTTGGCATCCTCAGAACTTAGCTTAGTATCTGGCAATTAAACACTTATTAAATGCCCATTAATTGACTGAGTTCACCTCACAGGACCCACTTACCAGTATTAATTCCTTCAGAATCAGTAATGGAACTACCATCACGATCCGTAGAATGGAATTCTCAGCTCTATTTTACTAAATCCTCCTCTTTAAAATTAACTGCTGACCATCTTGATTTGAATGTTACATTGTCATCAGAAACTCTATATTTCACAGATTCAACTTAACACTTCAAAAATGCTAAAAATAGATAAAATAAAAATAAAGTGTTACTAAAAATTACAGAGTTGTTTGCATGTATTAAGGCAAGTAACTAGCACAGAGACCTTTTAGAAAACCAATATTCTATAGACTATAAACTTTTTTTCATTTTTTTGTAGAATTGGAGTTAATAAACATTTATTAAACTAAAAAAGCTTTAGAAAACCTAAAAAATAAGGAGGGTGGGAGAAGAAGGGGAAAAATATCTGGAGTACTGGAAGTAGTCTAAAAACATATGAGTTTCTGAATTGATTTCATCTTGCAGAAAGATGAATTTCTCATGATGAAGTCCAATAAATTAGCTAGATGGGGGGAAATGAAGAGGATTCCCCAGACATCATCCCTAAAAAAAAAAGAAAAATCATGAAGGAGCTCAAAGATGCCTATCTTATATCCTCTTGAATCAGATACAGGAAGGAGCCCCAGACTCTAGAGGTGCTGAGGAGATATGTTTCCAAATTGATTTCATCCTGTAGATTGCATTATACTGTTTACATCAAGTCTTGACACCTTGTGGAGCTTCCAAAGGAAATCTGAAGTCACTTAAATATGCCCTACCTATCTCAAAAAGAAAACTTAAATGGATAAATAGTCATTGAGGACCAGATCAAGCTATTCAGGTTAATTTTTACCCCATCAAGACATATATCAAGACATGTATCCTAGATAAAAACTGCAGCAGGACAACAATCTGGTTCTAGAATTAAAGAGGCTGGAAGGAGAAGGCTTTATTGCATTTGGAAAGAAACACAAATATTTTCAATTTTTATCTCCTTGAGATAAAATTCAATCCATTAATATAAGATTTTTAAAATTTATTATTATATCATAATATTTAAAATATTTATTAAAATATATTCCTCAATGTTTTTTTTACTATCTATCTCCCTCCCAAAAAGCAAATACTTATATAAAATAATGCAAAAAGGGGATATGGATTTTTAGTTGGAGAAAATATTCAGTTAAACTAACAGATGGGAAAAGTATGATATTACATGAAGAAATATCAACATTCTACAAATTCTGGATTATTGTATTTTTTTAAAGAATAAAAATTACAAGTCCCCCAAAGAGCAGGGGAAGAATATTCATTCTTCCCCTGCTCTTTGGGGGATTTATAATTACTAGTCAACAAACTATTGCTAATCATGAAGTAGGCACAAGAAGCCCAGAAAAGATAGCATTAAATAAATATATAAATTATGGGAGAAGAAGGCCAATAATATAAAATGAATAGGTAATACAGATGCATTGTCTGAGTACCACATTAACATACATATAAGAATCTATTGCTTATACTTAAAACTGATGTGATCTCAGGCAAGTTAACTTAATCTTCCTAGTTCTCTCCTTATCTATAAAAATGAAGTTCAAAACACTAAATGCTCTCTGAGGTCCCTTCCAGCTATATCTATCATCCTATGACCATCAAGACAACAAAACATGGGTTTGTGAATATTGAATTTATCCCCTTGTAGCATTCATGAGAACAGAGAATCAGATAGAACTTGGATACATGTATGGGTTAGAGGATGTACGATGAGATATAGTATCTCATCAATAAGATGAAAAGATGTTTAAGCACTAAATTATAAAATATGAAATTAGAAAAATTAATGCAGGGAATGTGAAAGGTTGAATGGCACAAATTATCTGAAAGCAAATGCTCTTACTATGGAGGGTGACAGGAGATGAAGTGAATGAATTTTACTATCATCAGAATTGACTTAAAGAGAAAATAACATATACATTTAACATTGATATAGAAATCTATCTTACCCTGAAGGAAAGTAGGAGGGGAAGGGCAGGGGTGATGGAAGAGAGGGCATATTGGGGGAAGGGGTTGTCAGTAGCAAAACACTTTTGAGGAGGATCAGAGTGAAAGAAAAGGGAGAATAGAACCATTGGGGGGGTACAGTTAAGAAAATAATTGGGGGGGCAGCTAGGTGGCGCAGTGGATAGAGCACCAGCCCTGAAGTCAGGAGGACCTAGGTTCAAATCTGGTCTCAGACACTTAACATTCCCTAGCTGTGTGACCCTGGGCAAGTCACTTAACCTCAAGTGCCTCAGCAAAAAGCAAAAAAAAAAAAAAAAAAAAAAAAGAAAAGAAAAGAAGAAAATAATTGGGAAAAGAATTGTGAAGCAAGTTTCTTTGATGAAGGTTTCATTTCTCAAATGTATAGGGAACATTCTAATTTATTTAAAAAATAAATCTATTCCCCAGTTGATAAATGATCAAAAGATATGAACTGTGCCAAAGGCCATAAAATTATATATATATATATATATATCCTTTGATGCAACAATATCACTACGAGGCATAAATCCCAAAAGAAATGTTTTAAAAGAGCAAAGGATCTATATGGACAAAATATCTAGAGCTGCTCTTTTCTCAGGTTAAGGAATTGAAAATTGAAAGGATACCATCAGTTGGGAATGGCTGAATAAACTGTGTCATGTGATAGGATATTATTTTTCTATGGAAAATGGTGAGCAGGATGCTCTCAGAAAAACCTGGAAAGTATTCCATGAACTCAAGCAAAGTGAAATGTACTGTGTACAAAGTAATAGCAATGATGTTGGATAATAAGCTGTGAATGATTTTGCTATTCTCAGCACTACAATGATTCAAAACTCCTCTGAAGAACTAATGATGAAAAATGGTATTTATGCCCAGAGAAAAAAATAATTGAATCTGAATTCAGATTGAAGAATATTCTTTTTTTTTTTACTTTATTTTTCTTTGTGGGAGAGATCTATGTTTTTTTTTCATAAAATTACTTTTACAACTTTTTTGATTGGAAGTCAAAAATTTAAAAACCAAATGTAAAAATTATTTTATGTATTTCTGGAAAGGAATAAAAATATCAAACAGAAAAAGAAAAAAATCATTCAAATAAAATACATATAATGTACCATATCTCAAAGGAGTAAAGGGAAATGTTTTAACATTGTCCTCACAAGTATCCATAAATGAATATTTTTAATTAAAATAATGCAAGTTGCAAAGGTTATCCTTCACATTCATTAAAGATGTATTTTTGCTTTAGAAAAAAATATTGCATTTATCATTTTCATCTCATAATATTGTTCACCGAGCAATTTCCATTTTTATAACTGGATGACAAAAAAGTGATTTTCAATGAATGTTCATTTTTTTTTATGTTTTTTTCTTTTCTTTTTGCTGAGGCTATTGAGCTTTAAATGATTTGCCCAGGGTCACACAGGTAGAGAGTGTTGTGTCTGAGACCACATTTGAATTCAGGTCCTCCTGGCTTCAGGGCTGGTGCTCAATCCACTACATCACCTAGCTGCCCCTTATTTTATGTTTTTAAATAATGAGTTTATTTGTTAATTTCTTTAGTGAATGATTCTTTTTTTAAGGTTGACTTTTAATATAATGTAATGACTTTCAATAATTATGAAATGACTTGCAATGTGAATTTGATGAAATATAAATTCTACCCTTACCAATGCTACTGGAAATAAAGTTCCCCTCTTTTCACCTACATTCTTATTAAAATACAATTTGGCATTTTGGAATTCAAATTTATTATTCCTAAATCTTGGGGGCACCAAAGAGCTGATTTCTTTTTAGTTTCTAGAATGATAAATCAGTATTTCAATGTCTAAATAATGTTTTCTAACCATTTTCTTCCCATGCTTTTATTTCTAAATATCTATTTCAATGACCTGGAGAGAAGTATTTCCGAACAAATATTTCTTAGAATCATATGATTTAGTTTTATAATTAGTCTAATCCCCTCATTTTATAATATATGAAACTGAGATCAAGAGTCATCAAATGACTACAATGAGCTCACATAAATAGTTGGTTGAAGGGCCAGCTTTTGAAATTAGACTCCAATTTCTCTGCCTTTTCCACGTTAATTTGAGCTGATTTGTTGTCAATGAGACTGCCCAATACTTCATACCTTATCTACAATATTTTTGAATTACCTATCCTAGGCACTTGTCTTCTAAACTTTCAAAGAAGAACTAGAGAACATTATGAAAGGCAAAATGGACAACTTCGATTATATTACATTAAAAATTTTTGCATAAGCAAAATTAACAGATTAAACTATTAATTATAAGATCAAATGGGAAATATAAAGTTGGAAAAACAATTTTTACAGCCAGTGTTTTCTGATAAGGGTCTCATTTCTAAAATAATAAATTCATAAGAATACAAGTTATTCCTCACTTGATAAATGATCAAAGGATATGAACAGAAAATTTTCAGTTGATGAAATTAAAGCCATCTCTAGTTATATGAGAAAATGTTCTAAATCACTATTGATTTGAGAAATGTAAATTAAAATAACCCTGAGGTACTACCTCACACCTATCAGATTGACTAAGAGGGCACGAAAACAATAGTAAATGTTGGAGGGGATGTGGGAAAACTGGGACATTAATGAATTATGGATGGAATTGTGAAATGACCATTCTGGAAAACAATCTGGAACTATACCCAAAGAGCTATAAAACTGTGCAAACCCTTTGACCCAGTAGTGCCATTATGATTTTCTAATGAAATCATGAAGGAAGGAAAGGACCCACGCGTGCAAAATGTTTGTAGCAGCTCATTTTGTGGTAACAAAGAAGTAAAAAATGAGTAGATGCCCACCAACTGAAAATCTACTTAAGGGCCAAAAGAAGAACTCAAAAATAAATTTAAAACAAAAGATGTCTGATAAAGGAAAATTTGAAAAAAGAAATGAAAGTGATATAAGAAACTTAAGAAAAAAATTAACAGCTTAGAAAAGACAAAAAAATTACTGGATAAACAATATCTTAAAAGACAAAATTGATCCAATAGTAAAAATGAAAAGTTTAAAAATTCACTGAAGAGAAGTATTCTGGGAAAATGATAATGTAGGTCAGAAAATTCCAAACTTTAAATTTCCCTCAAAAGTAAAACAAAATTGTCCCTCAGGGCAAACATAGGCTGTGAAAAACAAATAAGACATAGGACAGAATAGGGTCCTACTGGCATAATCAGAAAAGACTGAAGACCTCAGAATTGAGTTTTAAGCAGGGTGAAGAATAAAAACCTTCAGGCTGCTCTGTGGAAACAGCAAGCAAGAAGTTCTGGGGCTAATATAGTTTAGAAGTAGCTGGACAGTGTGGGGAGCTAGAGGTCTGAGCCTGGGAAGACTGAGGAATCTCAACTGATTAGAAATGGCAAACCCAGCTTTGTGGCCTTAGGCAAGAAGGAACCAAAATGTCTTGTGAATATAGAAACATTGGGGTAGGGACTTTGTTGGCTGTAGACTTGCAGAAAGGAGAAATTCTTGGTTGGGGTTACAAATCAGAGGGGAGAGCTAACAAGTTCTCCAAAAATGAACAAGTAAAGGAGAAAGAATCCAACCACAATTACTATGGAAATAGGGAAGACTAGCATTTATTTTCAGAAGAGGATATTGATGTAAAAACAAGGTAAAAAAAAAAACAAAATTTCTACACCAAACTGAGTGAATAAGTTATTTTCTTTTTGAGCCAAAATTGATGAGATCAAGCTTTAGACAATGTTCATTCCCTGTCCTTCACTCCCTCTATTGTACCAGGTCTATTGTGCCTATACATGTGATTTAATTTACCCCATTTCCCCCCCCCCTTGGGCTTCTTCTTCTCATATGCTCATTTTCCCACCCCTTTATATTTTTTCTTTGATTTCATCACATCAAAGTCAATTTATGCCCAAACCTTCTATCCATGAATGCCCCATCCAACTGCCCCAATAAAAATTCTTAAGAGTTAAGTATCATTTTTCCATCTATACATATAAACCATTTAACCTTTAAATAATGTTTTTTCTTTCTTGATTATCTTTCTACACTTTTTTAAATTTGATTTTTAGCTTTATATTTTCAATATGCATAGTTTTCCACATTCACCCTTGTAAAACCTTGTGTTCCAATTTTTCCCCTTTCTTCCCCTACCCCTTTCCTTAGAAATCAGGTAATCTTATATATGTTAGACATGTTCAATTCTTTTATACATATTTCCACATTTATCATGCTGCACAAGAAAAATCAGATCAAAAAGAAAAAAATGAGAAAGAGAATCAAAAGCAAGCAAACAACAACAAAAAAAGGTAAAAATGCTATGTTGGGAACTCTGTCCCCACAGTCCTCTCTCTGGGTGCAGATGGCTCTCTTCATCACAAGTACATTGGAACTGGCCTGAATCTTCTCATTGTTAAAAAATGTCACATCCATCAGAACTGATCATCACATAATCTTCTTGTTGCTGTGAATAATTTTCTCTTGGTTCTACTCACTTCAATTAGCATCAGTTCATGTAAGTCTCTCCAGCCTTTCTGAAATCATATTATTGATTGTTTCTTTTTGAACAATAATACTCCATAACATTCATATAGCATAACTTATTCAACCATTCCCCAATTGAGGGGCATCTACTCAGTTTTTAGTTCTTTTCCAAAACAAAAAGGGATGCTACAAACATTTTTGCAAATGTGGGTGCTTTTCCTTTTTTTTTCATGATCTCTTTGGGATACAGACCCAGTAGAGACACTGGGGTATGCAAAGTTTGATAGACCTTTTGGCATAGTTCCAAGTTGCTCTCCAGAATGGTTGAATACCAAGAATATATTGTCCCAGTTTTCTCACATCTCCTTCAACATTTATTATTATCTTTTCCTGTCATCTTATTCAATCTGAGAGAAGTGTAGTAATCTGGTTTAAGTTTTTAATGTATATTTTTCTTCAGTTTTTTTAATTTTGATTAATACTATTTTTAAAAGTGTTATTTTATTCAGTATATATATATACATATATATATTGCATCTAGCTGATTGCATTTCTAAAGAAATTGTTTTCTTTTTTTTTTTTTTTTTTTTGCTTTTTGCTTTTTGCGGAGGCAATTGTGATTTGCCCAGGGTCACACAACTAGGGAATGTTAAGTGTCTGAGACCAGATTTGAACTCAGGTCCTCCTTACTTCAGGGCTGGTGCTCTAACCACTGCAACACCTAGCTGCCCTGGAATTGTTTTCTTAAGTCAATTTTTGTTCTTTCTTTTCTAAGCTGTTGACTTATTCTTGCATTCTCTCATTTCTTTTACTACTCTTTTTTATACCCCTTATTTGCCTTTTAAAATCCTTTATAAGCATTCTTTTGGATTGAGACCAATTCCTATCACCTTTTGAGATTTCCCATTTCATCCTCTTCTGAGTTTGTATTTTGTTCTATTTCTCACCATAGTAGCTTTCTATGTTGAAGTTTCTTTTTTATTTATTCCTTTCTTCCTTTGTTGCTTTGTTCCTTCCTTCCGCCTTTCCTCCTTCCTTCTTTCCTACCTTCCTTCTTTCCCCTCCCTCTCTCTTCCTCCCCCCCTCTCTCATTTGTGACTTCTGAGATTGAGTTCTGCTCCTGGGTATAAGGAGCACTGTCCCAAGTTCTGAGCTTGGCTTTGAACAAAGGGGCCCCTTACTCGTTGCATTTGGTGCCTTGCTCACAACAGGTGGTAGACGTACTTGCTCTCCAAGCCTGGTTTCCCATAGTGGTAATTTATCTTCACTCCTGGGACTGGAGTCTAACCCACTGCTCTGTTCTCCTACTAAGTCAGAATGGAGGGTTCTAGTTGATAATCTGCTCTGATTAAGACCCTTTCACTAGCTTTCCTGGACACACTCTGAACTGGGTTGAAAACCCTTTTCATTTCAGCAAGACTGATCTTTCAGTGAGATTGATCAGTGACACTGAGACCTTCCAATCTGTCTGTAGGTGGAGAGAGGTTTCATTCTATCAGATTCTGTTCAGAGGCTTTATTTTATGTAGTTTTTGAGGGAACTGGGAAAGCTCAAGCAATCTCCTGGATTTACTTCTCTTGACTCTATTCTTGAACTCCATCCATATTCTTAGAGCAGAAGTGAAGCAAATTACAAGAAGAAATAGATTGCTCCCTTTCTCAGAACTAGGTAAATTTAACAATAAAATAAATAACAAAGAAGTTAAGGAGGTGAATAGAATATTAGAAAAGTTAGACATGGCAGACCTCTGGACAAAATTGAATGAGGATAGAAAAAGAATAAACACAAAAATTGACCACATATTATGTTATGAAAACTTAATAATCAAATTCAGAAAGACAGAAATATTAAATGCATCCTTTACAGATTATGATACAATAAAATTTGTATGTAACAAAGAGCCTTGGAAAGATAGCTTAAAAATGAATTGGAAATTAAACAATTTAATCCTAACAAATGAGTGGGCCAAACATTATATCATGGAAACAATTAATAATCTCATCCAAGAGATTGACAATGCTGACACAACACACTAAAACTTATGTGATGCAGCCAAAACATTTCTGAAGCAAAATTTTATATCTCTAAATGTTTATATGAGTGAAATAAAGAGAAAATCAATGAATTGAACATGCACCTAAAAATTGAAAAAAATTAAAATCCCCAGTTAAATATCAAATTAGAAATTCTGTAAATCAAAGGAAAGAGTAATAAAATAAAAAGCAAGAAAACTATTAAATTAATAAATAAAACTAAGAGCTGATTTTATGAAAAAATAGAATAAGTCAAGGAGTGGCTGAGGTAGAGCCAAGATGGCAGAGATCATACAGGAATCTTGGTAACCTCCTCTAATCTTCCCTCAAACCAACAACATATGAAGCCTCTAGACTGATTTTGAAGTAAAAAAATCCATAATATCTGGAGGACAACACATTTGTAGAAAAAGATACTCTGGAAGAACTTCAAAACAGGTCTGTTTTAATTGGACAGGGAGGTGGTCTGCTGAACCCAGACTGCAGCACAGGGAGTCTGGGGCAGGGAGTTTGAACAGGAGTCAGAGCATTGTGTTTTTCACACACCTGGGAGTCTTCTGTGAGCATCTTAGGCCAATCTGTCCTGATTGTAAGCAGGTGGTTTGGAAAATCTGTCTTTTGTGGGGGGTAGATTGTTAACTACCATACCTCTGAAGAGCACTGGACCTAGCTGCCATTACACAGCACCCTAAAGCAATCAATCAATCAGCAGAACTGCTCAGCACCTGAAATAACTCAATCAGCAGAACTGCCCAGCACCTGAAATAATTCAATCAGCAGAACTGCCCAGCACCTGAAATAATTCAATCAGCAGAACTGCCCAGCACCTGAAATAACTCAATCAGCAGAACTTCACCAGGGAAAATTAAAGCAGCTGTCCCTCCTTTGCCTTGAACAGACCTCACACCTTTAAAAAAATGAATAAAAACATAAAAAGAACTTTCACCATAGACAGCTTTTATGGAGAGAGGAAAGAACAGATCTCAAATCCTGAGGTCTCTAAAGGTAAAGCAACTCCAGAAAAAGCCCCAAAGAGAGACATAAGCTGGACTATATGTCACAAGGCTTTCTTTGAAGATTGCATAAAGGATCTTAAAAGAGAGTTAGAAGAAACATGGGGAAATGAAATGATATCATTGCAAAATAAAATAGAAAAAATGGAAAAAGAATGTAATGAACAAAAAATGCAATTGGTCAATTGCAAAAGGAACTAAAAACAGTAACTAAAGAAAATAAGACATTAAAAATTAGAATCAAACAAATGGAAGTGAATGATTCAACAAGACTTCAAGAATCAGTCAAACAAAAACAACAAAAAATTAAAAGATAGAAAAAAAACATGAAATATCTCCTAGGAAAAACAACTGACCTGGAAAATAGATTCAGGAGAGACAATCTAAGGATTATATGGCTTCCTGAAAGACATGATGAAAAAATGAACCTAGACACTATCTTCCATGAAATCATAAAAGAATACTGCCCTGCTATTTTAGAATCAGAAGACAAAATAACTATTGGAACAACCCACCAATCACCTCCTGAAAGAAACCCAAAAATTAAATCCTCCAAGAATATCATGGCTAAATGTCAGAACTATCATACCAAGGAAACGATATTGTGAGAAGCCAGAAAGAAACAATTTAAATACCAAGGAGCCACAGTTTGGATCACCCAGGACCTAGCAGTGTCCACTTTAAAGGACCAAAGGGCCTGGAATCTGATATTCCAGAAAGCAAAGGAACTGGGATTACAGCCAAGAATAAACTATCCAGCTAAAATGAGCATTATCTTTCAGGAAAGAAGATGGACATTCAATGATATAGGTGAATTTCACCTATTTCTAATGAAAAGACCAGAATTGAACAAAAAATTTGATCTACAAACACAAAGTACAAGAGAAACATAAAAAGGTAACAAGGGAAAAAAAACTCTTGAGAACAATATTTATGTTATGGATACTTATAGAATGAAGGTTGATTTTATGATTTTATTATTATATTATGATTATTATGATATGATTATTATGATTATAATTATTGATATGATAATCTGAAAAAGAAATTAGAGGTAGAAAAGGATAACAATGGAAGAAGAAGAAAATGAGGTAAAATAAGGGAAATTACATCCCATGTAGAAGCAGAGAAAACCTATAATGATTGAGGGAAAAAAGAGAGGGGAATGAGAATTGTGTTAATCTTCATCTCATCAGATTTGGCTCTGAGAGAATAATAGATGCATTGGGTATCACAAAGAAACTTGTCCTACCTTTTAAGGAACCAGGAGGGAAAGGGGGAAAAGAAAGGGAATAGACTAATAGAAGGGAAAACAGAAGAATTAAGGGAAAGGTGTAAAAAAGGGGGTGGGGCTCTAAAGGGAAAGGAATGTTTGAGGGAAGTGGTTATCAAAAAAAAATACTAGGGAGGAGGAAAAGGGGATAGGAAAGAAAAAAGTATAACCCAGGGTAAATAAGATGGCAGGAAATACAGAATTAATTATTTTAACTGTGAATGTGAATGGGATGAACTCTCCCATAAAGCAGAAGTGAATAGCAGACTGGATTAAAAAACAGAATCCAACAATATGTTGTTTACAAGAAACACATCTAAAGCATAGAGACACATACAGGGTGAAGGTAAAAGGCTGGAGCAGAATCTATTATGCTTCAGGTGAACAACAGCAACAACAACAAAAAAGCAGGGGTAGCAATCCTGATCTCAGATCAAGTAAAAGCAAAGATAGATCTAATTAAAAGAGACAAGGAAGGAAACTATATCTTACTAAAGGGTACCATAGATAATGAAGCAATATCAATACAAAACATATATGCACCAAGTGGTATAGCATGGAAATTCCTAGAGGAAAGGTTCAGAGAGATGCAAGAAGAAATAGACAGCAAAGCTATAATAGTGGGGGATCTCAACCTCCCTCTCTCAGAACTTGATAAATCAAACCACAAAATAAATAAGAAAGAAGTTAAGGAGGTAAAGAAAATGTTAGAAAAGTTAGGTATGATAGATCTTTGGAGGAAATTAAATGGAGACAGAAAGGAGTTTACTTTTTTCTCAGCAGTCCATGGAACTTATACAAAAATTGACCATGTGTTAGGACGCAAAAACCTCAAAATTAAATGCAGGAAAGCATAAGTAGTAAATGTATTTTTTTCAGATCATGATGGAATAAAAATCACATGCAATATAAGGCTAGGATAAAAGAGACCAAAAAGCAATTGGAAACTAGATAATCTCATCCTAAAGAATGAATGGATGAAACATCAAATTACAGACACAATTACTAATTTCATCCAAGAGAATGACAATACAAAGACAACATACCAAAATTTGTGGGATACAGCCAAAGCAGTAATAAGGGGAAATTTTATCTCTAGATGCTTATTTGGATAAAATAGAGAAAGAGAAAATGAATGAATTGGGCTTTCAACTAAAAAAGCTAGAAAAAGAACAAATTGAAAACCCCCAATCTAATACCAAACTTGAAATCCTAAAAATAAAAGGAGACATTAATAAAATTGAAAGTTAAAAAAAAACTATTGAATTAATAAATAAAATGAAAAGCTGGTTTTATGAAAAAAACAACAAAATAGATAAACCTCTAGTTAATTTAATTAGAAAAAGGAAAGAGGAAAATCAAATTGTTAGTCTCAGAAATGAAAAGGGAGAACTTTCCACCAATGAGGAGGAAATTAGAGCAGTAATCAGGAGTTACTTTGCCCAACTTTATGCCAATAAATTTGACAACCTAAGTGAAATTGATGAATATCTACAAAAATATATATTGCCCAGATTAAAAGAAGAGGAAATAAATTACTTAAATAGGCCCATTTTAGAAAAAGAAATAGAACAAACCATTAATCAACTCTCTAAGAAAAAATTTCCGGGGACAGATGGATTTATATGTGAATTCTACCAAACATGTAAAGAACAATTAACTCCAATATTATATAAACTATTTGAAAAAATAGGGAATGAAGGATTCCTACAAAATTCCTTTTATGACACAGACATGGTACTGATACCTAAACCAGGTAGAACAAAAACAGAGAAAGAAAATTATAGACCAATCTCCCTAATGAATATTGATGCAAAAATCTTAAATAAAATATTAGCAAATAGATTACAAAAAAATCATCCCCAGAATAATACAACATGACCAACTAGCATTTATACCAGGAATGCAGGGATGGTTCAATATTAGGAAAATTATTGGCATAATTTACTATATCAATAACCAAACTAACAAAAAAACATATGGTTATCTCAATAGATACAGAAAAAGCATTTGATAAAATCCAACATCCATTCTTATTAAAAACATTAGAGAGTATAGGAATTAATGGACTTTTCCATAAAATAGTCAGTAGCATCTATTTAAAACCATCAGCTAGCTTCATATGTTATGGTGATAAATTGGAACCATTCCCAATAAGATCAGGGGTGAAACAAGGTTGTCCACTATCACCATTACTATTCAATATTGCATTAGTAATACTAGCTTTGGCAATAAGAGAAGAAAAAGAGATTAAAGGAATTAGAGTAGGTCATGAGGAAACCAAATTATCACTCTTTTCAGATGATATGATGGTATACTTAGAGAACCCTAGAGAATCAACTAAAAAACTATTTGAATTAATCCACAACTTTACCAAAGTTGCAGGATACAGAATAAATCCACAAAAATCATCAGCATTTTTATACATCACTAACAAAATCGAACAGCTAGATATACAAAGAGAAATTCTATTAAAAATAACTTTTGATAGTATAAAATATTTGGGAATATATCTGCCAAGGGAAACTCAGGATCTATATGAGCAAAACTACAAAACACTCTCCATACAAATAAAGTCAGATCTAAACAATTGGAAAAATATACTCTTGGATAGGTCAAGCAAATATAATAAAGATGACAATACTACCTAAACTAATCTATTTATTTAGTGCTATACCAATTAAACTCCCAAGAAATTATTTTACTGACCTAGAAAAAGTAACAACAAAATTCATTTGGAAAAACAAAAGGTCAAGAATTTCAAGAGAATTAATGAAAAAAAAAAGCAAATGAGGGTGGTCTAGCTGTACCAGATCTAAAACTATATTATAAAGCAGCAATCATCAAAACCATTTGGTACTGGCTAAGAAACATGGTAGTTGATCAGTGGAATAAATTATGTTCACAGGACAAAATAGTCAATGACTACAGTAATCTACTGTTTGATAAACCCAGGACCCCAGCTTTTGGGATAAAAACTGACTAATTGACAAAAACTGCTGGGAAAATTAGAAACTAGTATGGAAGAAAATAGGGCTTAACCCACATCTACCACCATATACCAAGTTAAGGTCAAAATTGATTCATGATCTAGACATAAAGAATGATATTATAAACAAATTAGAAGAATAGGATGGTTTACCTCTCATATCTTGGAGGAAGAAGGAATTTATGACCAAAGAAGAACTAGAGCTCATCATTAATCACAAAATAGATAATTTTGACTATATCAAGTTAAAAAGTTTTTGTACAAACAAAACTATTGCAGACAAGATTTGAAGGGAAGCGATAAACTGGAAAAATATTTTTACATTCAAAGGTTCTGATAAAGGCCTCATTTCTAAAATAGAGAATTGACTCAAATATATGAGTCCAAGCCATTCTTCAATTGATAAATGGTCAAAATATATGAACAGACAATTTTCAGATGAAGAAATTGAAATTATTTCTAGTCACCTGAAAAGGTGCTCCAAATCACTATTGATCAGAGAAATGCAAATTAAGACAACCCTGAGATACCACTTCACACCTGTTGGATTGGCTAAAATGACAGGAAAAGGTAATGCTGAATGTTGGAGGGGATGTGGGAAAACTGGGACACTGATACATTGTTGGTAGAGCTGTGAATGGATCCAATCATTCTGGAGAGCAATCTGGAACTATATTCAAAAAGTTTTCAGACTGTGCATACCATTTTACCCAGCAGTGTTTCTACTGCGCCTATATCCCAAAGAGATCTTAAAGGAAGGAAAAGGACCCACATATGCAAAAATGTTTGTGGCAGACCTTTTTGTAGTGGCAAGAAACTGGAAACTGAAAGGATGCCCATCAATTGGAGAATGGCTGAATAAATTGTGCTATATGAATGGTATGGAATATTATTGTTCTATAAGAAACAACCAGCAAGATGATTTCAGAGAGGCCTGGAGAGACTTGCATGAACTGATGGTGAGTGAAATCAGCAGAACCAGGAGAACATTATACACAGCAACAAGACTATAGGATTATCAATTCTGATGGACATGGTTCTTTTCAAAATAATTTGATTCAAACCAGTTCCTATTGTTCAGCTATGAAGATAGTCATATACATCCAGAGAGAGGCCTGTGGGAACTGAGTGTGGACCACAACCCTGCATTTTAACGCTTTCTGTGAATATTTCCTTGCATTTTGTTTTCCTTCTTAGGTTGTTGTTTGTTTTTTTATTCTCTCTTTCTAGATCTGATGTTTTTTGTGCAGTAAGATAACTGTATAGAAATGTATACATATATTGGATTTGTCATATAATTTAATGTATTTAGCATGTATTAGATTACCTGTCATCTAGGGGTGGGGGGTAGGGGGAAGAAAGGGAAAAGCTTGGAACAAAAAAAAAAGGTTTTGCAAAGGTCATTGTAGAAAAATCACTCATATGTTCTGTAAATAAAAAACTTTTAATAAAAAATAAAATAAAATAAGTAAACATTTGATTAGAAGAAAATGAAATTACCAGTATCAAAAAATGAAATGGGTGAATTCTTCACCAATGCAGAAGAAATTAAAACAAATATTAGAGGCTAATTTGACCAACTGTACACCCAATAAATCTGGCAAACTAAGAGAAATGAATGTTTACTAAAAATAAATTGCCTAGATTAACTGAAAAAGATATCAAATACTGAAATATTTTAGAAGTATTTTTTTAAAAAAAAAAAGCCATTGAACAAGTCATCGCTGAATGCCCTAAGGGAAAAAAAAACCCTCCAGGACCAAATGAATTTCTAAATGATTTCTACCAAACATTTAAAGAACAATTAATTACAATACAATATTAACTATTAAAAAAAATAGGGACAGCTAGGTGGTGTAGGGGTAGCTAGGTGGTGCAGTGGATGCAGCACCAGCCCTGAAGTCAGGAAGACCTCTCAGACACTTAAAACTTCTTAGGTTTGTGACCCTGGGCAAGTCACTTAATCCCAATTGTCTCCACCAAAAAAAAAAAAAAAGGTAAAGGCACAGCAGCAATTTTCTTATGACACAAGTATGTTGCAAATACCTAAACTAGTGAGGAAAAACAAAAAAAGAAAATTATAGATCAATTCCCATAATGAATATTGAAGTAAAAATCTTTAAATATTAGTAAGGAAATTTTAATTTATCATCAAGATAATATGCAGGACTAATTCAATATTAAAAACTGTCAGCATAAAAGAACAGATCAACAAGAAAAGCAACAGAAATCACATGATTTTTCAATGATGCAGAAAAAGAATTTTACATAACAAAAGCACCTATTCCTATTAAAATCCCTAAAGAACAAATGAATAAATGTAGTTTTCCTTAAAATGACAAGTAGTATTTATCTAAAATCATCGTCAAGCAGTATTTGTAATAAGGAGTAGTTTGATGCCTTCTCAATAAGATCAGGGGTGAATTAAGGATCTCTGTTATCACCACTATTATTCAATATACTACTAGAAATGCTAACTCTAGAAAAAAAAAGAAAATGAAGGAATTAGATAGACAATAAGAAAACAAAATAATTACTCTTTGTAAATGATGTTATGGTATACTGAGAATCTCAACTAAAAACACCTATTTGAAATAATTCACAGCTTTAGCAAAATTGCAAAATGTGAAATAAAACCACATACGTCAATGGCATTTCTTTATATTCATAACAAAATCCAGCAGCAAGAGATAGAAAGAAAAATTATATTCAAAATAACTGTAGACACAATTCTTGTTGGAGCATCTACATTCCACTGAATGTCTCAATGTTCCCCAATATAGTGCTGCCCTTAGGTGAATCATACTCTATATTAATGTGTATACCTGAGTTGGATGTTGGGGCTCCTTTTTCTTGCCCCTCTTCCTTTTCTTCTCCATTGCTTGTAATAAACTTGTTCCACTTGTATTACATGCCATTCTCAACCCCTGAACTCGTTAAAGTGTTTCCCTGTCATCTAGCTGGCCCATTGGCCTTTCCTCAGACCTCAACTGGGTAACTAGACAATAATTTAATCTGTTGACAATCACATTCACATGAGATGAGTATGACACTAAGTGCCCAGTTGTAGAAGGCATGGGTCAACAGAGGCACTTTATGTCCTGCCACAGAAGAATTTCAAAACATCCTTTTATATGACATTTTATTTGTAAGGAAGATCATGTAATTGTTGAAAATCTTGTTATGTGATGTGGAATTTAACTGAAACATCCAAAAATTTTACCCAAATGATTAATTGGTTAGGGATAAAAGAATTTCTGGCTCAGTTTTATGATAAACATCATTAGTTGTAAATTCCAAAGTAACTCTTTTCAGTATTTATTGATCAATTTATAATTTGACCTAGTGTAATTTTTTTTCCTCTTCTGCTATCTTTGACATGTAATTCCCCCTCCTTTCCATTAGCTTGCTAAAATTGTACAAGTTTGTCTTTGAAATGTCAATCTTGGCTTTTCCTTTTGGGTAAATAAAAATGCAATCATATCATATTTTTTTGGTGGTGAAAGTAAAGACTGTATAAGGCTATTGAAAACACTATCTGGAACTCATAGATCAGTTTTAGATGCAGTGAACATGTGCTTGGAGAAAGAATGAATAGAATTTTGGAAAGGAATAACTAACTGTCATTTATGGGATATGTGAAAAAAAAAAAAAAAAGAACTAGATAAATTCTTTCCTGAGAAATCTTGAACAACTAGTTAACCTCCAGATAAAAAGAATCTGTGAGGTTAATGATCTTTGAAAGATCCCAGAGATAAAATTTAAAAGAAGTCATTTTAACTCTTATCTGGGAAAACACATTCCCAAGGAGAATCTTTGATAGATTTTAAGTGCTGTACTGAGTGAACTGAATTGCTTTGCAATGGTTCATATGTTTGAAGAGAATTCAGATGTCACAATTTTGTGACCTTGACTCTGACTATGCATTTTCTTAGCTGATGCATATATTTATTAAAATATTTACTTTATTTTTAATAAAATAATACATCATATATTATATAGACGTTTTTATTTACCTGAACTTACATTTCTAGAATTCAACTTCAAGAAAATTACATTCTCAAAGAAAAAAAAATCATTTTACCAGTTTTTATAAACCACAATGGAGACTCAAAGCTAACTAATTAATAAGATATATTGCATTATTCAGAATAGATTAGGAAATATCAGGATCCATTTCTTCAGTGAATGTGAATCTTTATTAAGTCTGACAAACTTTTCACAGATTTTACCCTTGGGACACCTGACTTACAAAACTTACCCATGTCCATGGGATAAATATAGCTCACTTTGAAAAAAATATCAAATTAGTCAAGTTTCTTTCTTTTTCTTTAACTTGAAATGCTAACTTCAATCAATATGATTGAGAAAAAATGATCATTTTGTTTGTAACAAGTGTTCTTATTTTTTTTGAGGAGTGTGTCATGGATAACTCAGAATAAGTGAGAAAACACATGAACAATAATAGAATTACAATGGAAACTAATTCTAATGAAATATAGATAACAAATTTTAAAGTGTTCATGTGCTCCTAGTATGAGCTTCCAAAATATTGACAGATGTCACCTTCTCCAACATTTGTGGTTGACAAATATTATCTTCAAAAATAATTTCTTATTTATTAATGAATTACTTGAAAAAATTAAAGAACAGCATTTATTTCCAAGTTTTTTTCATTCAGATTGATTTTGTTGCCTTCAAATGAATCCTCATGTTTATTTTGCTCTTCAGAAAAGGAAGAATAGATAACTAGTGTTGCAGAAAGTGTAAGATTGCTTTAAGTCTAATACTGAGACATTATGTAAATATTTTCTAGAGAAAAATATTTCTAATCTTTGTATATGAATTCTGTCCAATATTCCAAGGGACTGAGGTAGATTGATCTTCCATTCTTGGGACTGCTAGGCAACATATGAAGCACTAATATCTGCCTAACCCTAACTTTTTGGAGTATATTCCCTTTGGTAAACATTGAGTCAGTTGTATCTCCTTCCATGTGAATAGGGATAGGATTTGGATTCTACATCTTTAAAAAATAGTGAGACTGAACTGGTAAATCTATCAGGGCAGATTTTTTTTATAAGTTCTTGAAAGGTATTAAGATTTCTTTCTTTTAGTGACTTTTATTCATTGCTTTCAGATAGTCCCATAATTCTTAATTTTTTTTTTTTTGCTTTTTGCTGAGGCAATTGGGGTTAAATGACTTGCTCAGGGTCACACAGATAGGAAATGTTAAGTGTCTGATTCCATATTTGAACTCAAGTCCTCCTGTCCTCAGGGCTGGTGCTGTATCCACTGTGGCACCTAGCTGTCGCTAAGTTATATCATTTTTACCTATTTTCCATGTCAGTTATTTTTCCAATGAAGCATTTTACATTTCCTTTTATTTTTTAATCTTTTTAATTTTGTTTAACTGACACTTGATGTCTCAAGGAGTCATTAGCTTCCCCTTGCCCAATTCTAATTTTCAAGGAATAATTTTCTTTTTTTAAAAATTTAATTTAATTTAAATTTTAAAAATATTTTTATTTTCAAAACATATACATAGATCATTTCAACATTCACCCTTGCAAAACATTGTATTCTAATTTTTTTTCTCTCCCTTCCCTCAATCCCCTCCTAGGCAGCAAATAATACAACATATCTTAAATATGTACAATACTTCTATACATACATATTTCCACAATTATCATGTTGCACAATAAAAATAAGATCAAAAAGAAAAAAAAATGAGAAAGAAAACAAATTGTAAGCAAATAACAGCAACAAAAAAACTGAAAACATCATTTTATAATTCACATTCAGTCCCCATAATCCTCTGTCTTGGCACTCTTCATCACAAGACCATTGGAACTTGGCTTTTCCAAAATCTTAATTTTTTTTCATAATTCTCCTGCATAACTTTAATTGCTTTCCCAAATCTTCTTCAGCCTCTTTTACTTGATTTTTAAAATTCCTTTTAAGCTCTAGCAAGAAAAGCTTTTGAACTTGAGATGAATTCATATTATTCTTTGAAACTTCACATGTAGATATTTTTCCATTAATTGCTGCCATAGTAGTTTTCCATCTTCAGGGTAATTTAGCTCTTTTGCTCTTTTTTTTAACTTGAGCTATTTCTAAATCACACAAGGCAATTTCTCAAACTTCTTATGCTGGGATCCAGGTCCTTGGTCACTGCTTTTCTACACTAGGGTCTTGGATGCCTGTAGCTTAACTACTCACTGCTGTGACCTGACCTAGTTGCTCTTGTTATGTCATGGCTCCAGGACTGGCAATTTGTCTTTTTGTGCTGGACTTAAAGGTCTCACAACTGATCTGTTCTGCCACTACCCTGCTAAATCAGGGCCAAGGGCCTTGGTTGCTAATGTCTGCCATGGCTAAGAGCTAAATTCACGCTGGCTTACCCAGGTACTGTCTTCACTGGTTTGCATTCCCCTTTTAACCAAGTGAGACAGACCCTATCTGAAGTTCTTCTAAGTTATCTTAAATTGGAAAATTACTTCACACTATCTTTTTATGGGTCTGTCACACCAAAATTTATTTAAAAATGTAATTCAATGTGGTTTCTGAGGGAAATAGGAGAGCTCAGGAAATTTCTTGGTTTCTCTCTGTATTTGGACTATTTTTTTAAATCAAACTGATAAACTATAAAAACTCTCTCTCTCTCTCTCTCTCTCTCTCTCTCTCTCTCTCTCTCTCTCTCTCTCTCTCTGTGTGTGTGTGTGTGTGTGTGTGTGTGTGTATTTATTCTTGGGATTAAAGATCACTGCAAACAGTAAAAGGATGCTTGCTCCTTGGAAGCATGGACAGCAAACTAAAAAGCAGAAACATCACCTCACTAACAAAGGTCTATATGGTCAAAGCTATGGTTTTTGCAGTAGCAATGTATGACTGTGAGAGTTGGATTATAAGGAATGCTGAGCACTACAGATTGAATGTTTTTTGAGCTATGGTGCTGGTAAAGACTTCTGAGAGTCCCTTGAACAAGTAGTTCAAATTAGTCAATACTTAAAGAAGTTAATTCAATCTATTCACTGAAATAGCAAAAACTGAAGCTGCAGCTTAAACACTGGTGACATATTGAAAAGAAAGGACAAATTGTAAAAGACCCTGGTATTAGAAAAGTTGGATGACTAAAGGAAAAGGAGATGGCAAAGTATAATATCAATAGTGTCATGAAAGCAACGAATATGAGTTTGGACAGATTTCAGGAGATAGTGGAGAATAGAAAGGCCTGATATGCTATAGTTATAGTTATGAGGTTATGACCAAATAATTCAACAACAACAATGATATGACTTTATGGTTGCCATTGAACTGTGAAATGTTATTTTAAGAAAAAATGTCCCCTAACTACTTACCTTGTTTTTCAAGGTAGAACAAATTGAAATAGCTTTAATCCTTTTACAGGATAATTTGCTGACATGAAGTACTATTTTTGCTGACATGGATTTCTAATATAGGCTTTGAAATCTCTTATCTTAGAAATTTAGTCATGTGGAAGCAACTCTATTTTATTCAGTAAAAAGGAATACATGGGCTGGTCCCTTATGACTGGTCTGCTAATTCAGTGTTACACCCTTAGTGTTTTTAATAAGTTCCTTTTAATTTTCTCTTCCTGAGTTTTGTCTCTTTTATCAGAGCAAAATACCCAAGCCCAGAATTTTCCCTACAGCATTTTTGGTGAGAACCACTCTGGAGACTTTTCAGAGAGCTTTTCTTTTGACCACTACTTACAGTGAGCCTACTCCATCCCAGAAAGAGTGTGATCACATGCTAGAGAACATCACCTCTCACCTGCCTAGCAGGTAATTACCTATGAAGTAATAGAGAATTTAACTAAGGAAAGAATATAGGTCCTGATACTAAATTGTTTCTTTTTTCATTTGTGTACAAAGAAATGCAAATAGAATGGCACATATGGCAGAAGGCATTGGGTCCTTCTCATGAAGTTGTCCATGAATAGAAAGGGAATGAGCCCTAACACAGAGTGAGCCTCCTGACAATTCCCTATTAGGCAAGCTGTTAGAAATTCAGGAAAGGGGGAAAGACTACCAGTTCAATGAAAAACAACAACAACAACAAATAATCTAGCCAGATAACAGGATTTTGATCCCATCCTTGAACGTTAATTACATAGTCTCATATGTGCTCTAATCATTTCACCCTAGTGATAATTCCATTTTCTTATAATGAGTATATGGAGTATATATCAGTAACTGCCAGGAATATTTGAAATGTAATTATAATATAATAGAATATAATAATGAAATTATAATACTTAGGGAAGAACTGACCCACAATGGCCCATTGCTTTTGGAGATGTGGCTTTATCAGGATATATTTTTTCAATTATAAATGATTGTCTTTAAAAGTAGCTCTAGTTTGAAACCTTGGTATTTGTCCTTCATAACCAATGTGATGTTAATGCCTTGGTGTTTTTAATAAACTCCTTTTAATTTTCAAAAAAAAAAGAAAGGGAGGAAGGAAGGAAGGGAGGAAGGAAGGAGGAAGTGAGGGAAGGAAGGAAAGAAGAAGAAAAGGAAGGGAGAAATATAGAAAAGAGAGAAAAAGACAGAGAGACAGAGACAGAGACAGACAGACAGAGATAGAGACAGACAGACAGAGAATGAACTTATTGTACTTGCCAATGTTCATTGAATTTATCAGATCCTAAAATCAACTAAAGGATATAATTCCTAAAATATGTTAGCATTATTTAGTACAATTGTTTCCAAAACTAGGATTCAATTTGTAGGTAATATTTTTTTAAAAAAAAAGCATTTGGTGTGATCATACATTAGAAATAAAAGAGACTTTGAAGTTTGACTAGATCAACTCCTCTTTTTCTATGTGATGAAACTGAGCTTAAATGAGGCAGAATTGCAGTGTGGTACAATAGAAGGAATGCTATTTAAACATTCTGAAAATCAGTGCTTTATTCACTTTTGTAGGATGTATTATACTCCAGATCTGGAATTAGTCGTTTAACTCTCTTTAGCCTCAGTTTCTTCATCTACATAAATACCTCTTAAATTTCTATTTCACAATTACTTAATATACTAAGTGTTTTGATTGGTGGGTTTCAGTTTCTAAGTCTTCATGTTTCTAATGCAGGCAAACAGACTTGACCAAAAAAGAAATTCTCTATATAAGATTCTAACCAATGTTGAATATAATAAGAAAACTGTCTTCAAATTATCATAAGCTGAAATATTAGATTTGGATACCAATTTAATGTTTTTCTTTAAAACAATATCACAATTATGATTTATATTCCTCCCATTGTATTGCCTGTTTATATTTTCCATTTCGGATGACTTTTTTAGGTAAAGATTGCAATGTCATTCTTTTTACAGTCTTCTGTAACTTAGCTTTACGTCTCCATTTTCTAATAGCTAAACATGGTCTGTGATCAAATCCATGGTCAAATCTGTTATTTAGGTGGGATTTTAAATTTTTTTTAGGAGAAATGATGATGAATATCTGATAGGATGCATAATTGATGTATTAGCCCTTAGCAGTGAAATGCATACCAATAAAAAAAAATTAATTAAAAAATTAATGCTTAAAAGTGTCATGCATATAGGTTCAAAATATACCTCTTGCAGCTAAGTGGTATGATGGATAGAGTTCTGGATCTATATATGAGAAGATGTCAATCTCAGATGCTAGCGGTGTGATCCTGGGTAAATTGTCAACCCCCTATTTGCCTCAGTTTCCTCATCTATCAAATGGGCTTAATGATAATATCTATCCTCATAGGTTTACTGTGAAGATCAAATGAAATAGTAATTGTAATGTACTTGACAGTGCTTAACACATGCTTTCACATATTTAGAGTTTTTCAGTTTCTTTATATTTCACTATGGTTTGGTTTCCCCTACTCTAAAAATAAATGCATTGTTTCCTGTAATATGATAAATGCTAAAAGTAAAAAGATGAGTTTGACAACTGGATCAAATTTGTCTTTCTGTTGGCCAGTGTTCATATTCATTCAAGGTCCATCTCTCTCTTTTTTTCAAGATATCAAATCACAAAATAATCCCCAGAAAATAAAATACAGTATAATAATATAAAAATCACTAAACCTTCCAGAAAAATGTTATAAAACAAAAGGAAAGTATGTAATATTTTACAAAATAAAAAAAATTCTTATGCATTTGATTCTCACTATTTCAAAGATATTGAGAATATCACTTGCCTCAATTTTGCTACCCTTAAAATAAGGGAGTTGGTCTATATATTCTTTTGTCTCCCTCCTGGTTCTACATTTATGAATCTAGAAGTATAGATCAATAGAATCCATAGGTTTTAATCAGAGAAGAATTCAAAGTTGAACTCATTCAAATATGTGATTAATAATCACTTGGAACTTCTCAGTCAAAAAGAGAATATTGCAAGTAATCAGGAAGGGATGGATCACAAATTAGAAACTCAAATTAGAGTGAGGTAGAAGTACTCATAACAAATAATAGTTGAATAAATATCCAACCAAAAGGGGGGAAAAGATACTAGAAATAAATTAGCTGGCAAAGCTGAGCATAATTTTACAAGGAGAAAATGGATTTTTAAAGAATAGAAAAAATTTCTAAAAACTTTCTAATTCAAAAACTGGAGTTGGACAGACTTTGAAATAATGCAACACAAAAGATATTTTCTAAAGGTAATAGACTGCAGTTAAAATGACTAAGTCATGCCTAATCCTGACAAACTGAAATGTGGAGATAAAAGACTCACTTTTGCACTCTATCTTATCTCAGATTCAGAAAGGGAAGTAGGAGGGACAAGCTCTTGATTCAGTATTTAAAAAAAAATCCCCAAATACTTTTTTTTGAGATTTAAAATGAATAAAAACATAAAAATGATTAAGTGCCAAACTAGAGATTAAAAGTAAAGTTCACATCCTAATAGGAGTTCACATCCTAATAGGTTTCAATTTAATATAATAAAATATTAATAAATGTCTATTGAGTTAATTGAAGTTATGCTTCTATAATTTAAAATAAAATTATCATTTTATATGTTTTGTTTAAGGTACAATTCAAAAGTTTGTCTTTGTCATGTGTTTGTCATGTAAAAGTTTATAGCTTATATTTTGAAGGGATATCAAAATAAAGTTTCAGAGGCTCTTCATTATGTTTTAGAAATTACAAATTATTCCAGATATTCAAAGTATTTCAAAATTTGTCAACAAACTGTCTTCCCAATGCTATCACATGATTTATATTGTAGGTGTATTGGGTATTTGCCAATTAATGAAGCATTTGTATGCTTTCCGGTTAGTTTATTTGCTAATTTAGTCATTTATTTCCAATAATTAAACTTTTAATTCTCTCTCTTCTACCTTTCCCTACCCCTTGAGATAAGAAAAAAGAAACACACAATTTCCATATTGGTCACACAGTAGCCTCATCCAGAAATATATTTTGCAGTCTATGGAATTAATTAATTATTCTTTGTAGCAAAACAGTTGGGCAATTCGGTGGCTCAGTGGATAGAGCACCAGTTCTGATGTCAAGAGGACCTGAGTTGAAAACCAACCTCAGACATGTAATATTCCCTAGCTGTTTGACCCTGGACAAGTCACTTAACCCCAATAGCCTAATCAGAAAAAAAAAAGTTGCTACAAATTAATGGGGAATTTATTAAGAACCTATTATGTACCAGGCCTATAGTGATACAAAGATGAAAAAATGAATTTCTAGTTATTTAGCACTTTTTCACAAAATAACTCTTTAATATGTTTGTCAAATTGAATGAAATCTAAAAATTATTGCATATATTTTCAAATTAAATATTTTGATAAAAATCTCTAAATTCAATATTTCATATTTCTTATTCTTTTATTATACAATGAAACTCTTTCTGCTTGACATAGTTAATTTAAACTGTGCCTAATCACTGTTTTATGTTAATTTACTTTATTATTTTTATTAATATGTATCTTGGACTCAACACTTAACCAATAAGGATACATTTTTCAAATTTGTTTCTCTAATTACTATAGTGCCTGCTACATAGTAGAAGCTTAACAAATGCTTTTAGTTGATGAGCATAGGTTTACTCTCAAAGCACTTCATATCTGATAAGAGTGAATAAAGTACACCTGAATAATGTTCTAGGGGCTAAGGGAATGCTTAATAAAGAGATCCAATTGTTAAAACAGCAACAATTACTGCAATTATAGCTTATTATTATTTATACTTTTACCTAGATTTAACCCTTGTTACTAGTTAGATGACTGAAAAAAAAAAAAAAAAAAAAACAGCTTTATGAATCTAAATATAAAAGTCTAATCCTCAGAAAATTTAGAAAAGTCTACAATTCCAAAATATTTTCTAACTATATGTACTAGATCTTGGTCACACATTGAGCCATTTATTTTTCATTATGCCTTGTCTTTTGCTATTATAATCATAGTTTTAAAACGAGGATAAATTTAAGAAGTCATCTAGTCAAATTTCATTTTATCTGGAATCTGAGGTTCAAAGCTCACTTGCTTAAGACTCTTTTTTGGTAGGAATTATTCAATATTCCATGCCTACATTAGAGATAGAGTTGATAAGAGTTTGAAAAAAGGAAAATGCGGAAGGGCGGAGCCAAGATGGCGAACTGCAGACAGCATTCTCTGTGAACTCCTGGGACCTTCAATCAGACCCAGACAAAGTGAGCCTTCGAACTGGTTTTGGAGTGAGGGCTCCGCCAAACATTTGGACTACAACACACTTTTATCAAAAATCTACCTTGAAAGAACTCCAGAGAAGGTTAGCCTCAGGGGAAATAGGCCGCTGGTCCTGATCAGACTCTAGCCCGGGCAGAAGTCAGGGCTGAGACAGAGGGGCAGATTTTAGGCACCCAGGAAGCCCCTGGGAGACGCCTGGGCCACTTTGCTCTGCTTGCAGGCAGGTGCTTTGGCAGATCTGACTTTGATAAAGGGTGGATCAAGAGCAGCTGAAAACGTGGTCCTAGTGCAAATCTAGCCCAACCACCCTCAGACCGGAAGTCACCTCGGCAAACTGCCCCAGGGCAAATACAAATTGTTGCAGTATTCTCTGCTTTTGACCAATATCCCAACTTTAAATCATGAGCAAGAAGCAGAAGAGAGCTCTCGCCATAGAAAGCTTTTACGGAGAAAAAATAGAACAGTCCTCAGATCCTGACATTATGAAAACAATCCCAGATGAAGCCACAAAGGCAGACTTAAGTTGGTCTCCCTTTCAGAAGGCTTACCTGGAAGATTGCATTAAGAATCTCAAAAGAGAGCTAGAAGAAGAATGGGGAAATAAATTGAGATCAGGGCAACAGAAATATCAAAAACTGGAAAATAGGACTGGTGAATTGGAAAAAGAAAACAGTTCACTGAAAAACAAAATTGGTGAATTGGAAAAAGACAACAATTCACTGAAAAATAAAACTGGCAAAATGGAAAAAGAATGCATTGAATCAAGAAATTCAACTGGCCAGCTACAAAAGGAGGTAAAAAAGATAACTGAAGGAAATAATACTTTAAAAATTGAAATTGAACAAATAGAAGTAAATGACTCAATAAGACTTCAAGAATCAGTCAAACAAAAACAAAAAAATGAAAAAATAGAAGAAAATATGAAATATCTCCTAGGAAAAACAACTGACTTGGAAAACAGATCCAGGAGAGACAATTTAAGGATTATCGGACTCCCTGAAAGCCACGATGAAAAAAAGAACCTGGATGCTATCTTCCAGGAAATCATGAAAGAGAATTGCCCTGATGTTTTAGAATCAGAGGGCAAAATTGGCATTGAAAGAATTCACCTATCACCTCCAGAAAGAGACCCCAAAATTAAAACCCCAAGGAATATCGTGGCCAAATTTCAGGACTATCGCACCAAGGAAAAGATATTGCAAGCAGCTAGAAAGAAACAGTTCAAATACCGAGGAACTGTCATTAGAATTACACAGGATCTGTCAGCTTCCACATTGAAGGATCGAAGGGCCTGGAACCAGATATTCCGAAAGGCAAAAGAACTTGGATTACAGCCAAGAATAAGTTATCCAGCTAGAATGA
>JAJPUD010008284.1:66699-87809 GCA_023553655.1 Myrmecobius fasciatus
GTGTATATGGCTTTCTTCAGTGAACAATTGGAGGTGGTTTGAAACATATCATTGTTGAAGAGAGCCATGTCCATCAGAATTAATCGTCATATAGTACTGTTGTTGCCGTGTATAATGATCTCCTGGTTCTGCTCATTTCACTCAGCATCAGTTCATGTAAGTCTCTCCAGGCCTCTCTGAAATCATCTTGCTGGTCATTTCTTACAGAACAATAATATTCCATAATATTCATATACCATAATTTATTCAGCCATTCTCCAATTGAAGTAGTCCCAGATTCTTTTATGAACTTCCATTTAAAGAGACCACTTAGGTCACCTATGTTTTCATTCCTGTATAGACTGCACTCAGGATTTTCTCTGCCATGATTTTGTACCTGGTACTTTTCCTTGCTTCTTCCCTTCTTTTTATCTTGCTTTTATATATTATTTTCCATCAGTGAAATGTAACAAAAGGGATTCTTTTTCATTTGTTTTATATTTGTATTTCTTTTTTTGTTTTGTGTTTGCATTTGATTATTTAATATTTTCTCCAATAATATTTAAAACAATTTTTAATATTTGTTTTTAAAATTTTTAAGTTCTAGGTTCTTTCCCTTAGCCCCACCCACAATTAAGAAACCATATGCAATTTCCATAAAAGTCATGTTGTGAATGAAAACATAGATCTCCCACCCTAATGAACATAAAAAACACTCAAGCAAAATAAAGCTATAAAAAAGAGAGAGGGAGAAAGAGATGTTTCAGGCTATATTAAGATACAATCAATTCCTTCTTTGATTATGGATAGGATTTTCATCTTAAGTCCTTCAGAAAAGTCATAGATCACTGTACTGCTGAACATTGCTATTACTTTGTATAAAATACATTTCACTTTCCTAGAGTTCATGGAGCACTTTCCAGGTTTTTTCCCCCCTGAGAGCATCTTGCTCATCATTTCCCATATGATGGGTATCCCCTCTATGTCCATTTTTTTTTATCTTGAGAAAAAAAGTTGCTATGAATATTTTATACACATACAATCTCTTTTGATATTCATGCTTAGTAGTGGTGTTGTTAAGTCAAAGAATATGCATGAATTTATAGCCCTTTAGGCACAGATCACATCTTTTGATCATTTATCAACTGGAACATGGCTCTAATTTTTTATAAATTTGACTCAGTTCCCTCGTTGTTTAATAAATGAGGTCTAATCAGAGAAACTTGCTTCAAAATTCTTTTTACAATTATTATTACTATTTCCCCTTATTAATTCTCTCTCTCTCCTTTCGTTCTGTCCGTCCTCAAAAATGTTTTGCTACTGACCACTATCTCCTCCAATATGCCTTCTCTTTTATCAACTTCCCCACCCCTTACCATTTCCCATTTCCTTTCTTTTTCTGTCAGGATAAGGCAGATTTCTTGTTTTTTAAGCTTTTTATTTTTAAAACACATACATAGATAGTTCTCAACATTCACTGTTGCAAAACCATATGTTCCAATTATTTTTCTCCCTCCCTTTTCCCCACTCCCTCCCCCAGATGGCAAACAATCCAATATATGTCAAACATGCAAATCTTCCCCATTATATATGATACTTGCTGATGATTTTAAATAAATGTTGCTGATCATTTTAAGGAAAACTCTATTTGTTCATGTGCTCATGTATGTTTTAATAGGAATGGCTGTTGGATTTTGTCAAATGTTTTTTTCTGTATCTATTGAGACAATCATATAATTTTTGTTAGTTTGGTTATTTATATAGCTGATTATACCAATAGTTTTCCTAATATTGAACTAGTTCTGCATTCCTGGTATAATCTTATGTTCATGGTATATTATTCAAGTGATAACTTGCTGTAATCTGTTTGCTGATATTTTATTTAAGGTTTTTTTTTTTGCATCAATCTTCATTACAGAAATTATTTTATAATTTTCTTTATCTGTTTTGCCCCAACCTGGGCTAGGTATCAGCACCATATCTGTGTTATAAAAAGAATTTCCTTCTTTCCCTATTCTTCCAAATAGTTCACATAATATTAGAATTAATTGTTCTTTAAAAATTTGATATAATTCACATGTAAATCCATCTGGCCCTGGAGATTTTTTTAGGGAGTTGATTAATAGCTTGTTCAATTGTTTTTTTCTAAAATGGAAATATTTAAGTAATTTATTTCCTTTTCTGCTAATCAGGAGAATCTATATTTTTGTAAGTATTTATCTATTTCACTGAGATTATCAGATTTATTGGTGTACAGTTGGGTAAAATAGCTGCTAACTATTGTTCTAATTTTCTTTTCCTTGGTATTTTTGATACTTTATATTTTTGATACTAACAATTTGATTTTCTTTTCTTTTTTTTATGAAATTAGCTAAAATTTTATCTATTTTGTTTTTTTTTCATAAAACCAGCTCTTAGTTTTGTTTATTAGTTCAATCATTTTTTTTACTTTCAATTTTATTAATATCCCCTTTTATTTTCAGAATTTCAAAGTTGGTATTTAATTGGATGTTTTTAATTTGTTCTTTTTCTAGCTTTGCATGCCAAATTCATTGATCTTCTATTTTTCTATTTTATGCAAGTAAGCATCTAAAGATATAAAACTTCCCCTAAAAACTTCTTTGGCTACATCCCATAAATTTTGGTATGTTATCTCATTATTGTTATTTTCTTGGATGAAATTATCAACTGTGTTTATGCTTTGTTGTTTCACCCACTTATCTTTTAGGAATAGATTATTTAGTTTCCAAATAGTATTTATCCTGTTTTTCCCTGGCCCTTTACTACATGTCATTTTATTGCATCATGATCTGAAAAAGATGCATTTATTATTTCTGCCATTCTGCATTTGATTTTGAGATTTTTATGTCTTAATACATGTTCAATTTTTGTGTATATTCCATGTACCACCAAGAAAAAAATATTTTTTTTCTGTCTCTATTTAATTTTCTCCAAAGGTCCAGTAATTTAGCTTACTATGCCCAATTGAGCCAATTGGAAGGAGAGTAAAATACACTTACTTACTCCTTCCTCTCTTTCCCCCTATTGTAAAAGCTTTTTCTTGCCTCTTTATTTATGGCAAATCAAATCAAACCATTCCCTTTCTCTTTTTCCCTTTCTTCCAGTACATTCCTCTTTCCCACCTTAATTTCAACATTTTTTAAAGTAAGATATTATCCCTTCATATTCAATTCACACCTGTATGCTCTCTCTATATATACTCCTCCTAAATTGCCATAATAATGAGAAAGTTCTAATGAGTTACAAATAGTATCCTCCCATTTCAGAGTGTAAACAGATAAACTTTATTTAGTCCCTTATGACATCACTTTCCTGATTTTTTTTAATGCTTCTCCAGAACCCTGTATTTGAAAATGAAAATTTCCATTTAGCTCTGGTCTTTTCATAACAAAAGCTTGAAAGTCTTCTATGTCATTGAATGACCATTTTTTCCACTGATTATATTCTGTTTTGCTGAATAGGTGATTGTTGATTGTAATGTTAGGTCCATTGTTCTCCAGAATATTTTATTTCAAGGCCTTCATTCCTTTAACGTAGAAGCTGTTACATCTTGTGTCATCCTGACTATGTACACTGCACTTAAGTTGCTTCTTTCTGGATGCTTGCAATATTTTCTCCTTGACTCGGAATTTCTGGAATTTGTCTAAAATATTACTGGGAGTTTTCATTTTTTGATCTTTTTAGGAAGTGATCAATGTATTTTTTTTCCATTTCTATTTTATCCTCTGATTCTAGAATATCAAGGACAGTTTTCCTTTATAATTTGTTGAAAGATAATTTTAAATTTCAAGTAGACCAATAATTTTTAAATTATTTCTTCTGAATCTATTTTCTGTCAGTTGTTTTTAAAATAAATATTTTACATTTTTCTAATTTTTTTTTTATTTTGCTTTATTGTATCTTGAATTTTCTTAAAGTCATCAGCTTCAATTTGTTCAATTTTAATTTTCAAGGAATTATTTTCCTCACTAGGTTTTTGTACCTCTTTTCCCAACTGGACAATTTTGCTTTGTAAGGTATTCTTCTCCTCATTAGCTTTTTGTACTTCCTCTTGCACAACCCCCAATTATTTTCCCAATTTTTCTTCTACTTCTCTTATTTGATTTTCAAAATCCCTTTTGAGCTCTTCCATGGCTTGAGCCCATTTCTTATTTTTCTTGGAAGCTTTGGATGCAGAAGCTTTGACTTTGTTATCATATTCTGGGTGTGTGTTTTGATCTTCCTTGTCACCATATTAAGTTTCATTGGTCAGAAACATTTTTTATTGTGTGCTAATTTTTTAACCTATTACTGAGCTTTTAATTATTAGTTAAAGTAGGTCTCTAGTTTGGAAGGTGCATTGTCAAAAGTTCCAAGGGTTTTGTGTAGCTATTTTAAGAGCTCCTTCTAAGGTCCTGACCATAAGCCCTCATTTTTGCCCTGGAACTGTTAGAGTGCCCCTGCCCCACTGTAGTTGTAAGATCTAATGTCCTAAACCAGGAGTCCTGCTTTGCTGACTCTTGGGGCCAAGACTGGGGCCAGGGATGATCTGGCATGGCCTGTGCTGGGATTGCACATTGGACTCACACCCTGTTGCCATACATCCTCTTCACTGACCTTCTAAGTCTTCCCTGATGTTCCTGGGCCTAGAGGTCCAAAAACCACCAGCACTATTGCTAATTCAGAGCTCCTGTTTTACTGATGCTTGAGCCAGGGTTGGACCTGGGGCTCCTACTCTAATGTCACAGATCTTTTCTGCTGAGCTTCTAAATTGCCTTCAGCTGGAAAATGCTCTATTCCATCTTATAGGGTGTTCTGGTACTCTAAAATGTGTTTAGAGTCATTATGTAAAGTAATTTGAAGAAGTTTAGGGGAGAGATTAGGTGAGTTCCTGCCTTTACTCAACTATCTTGACTCCACCTTTAAATATTATTTTCTTTTTAATAATTACTAATGAGATAACTGAGGGTGTCTCCCAAGGTCATTGGCTTCTGAAGAATGTTGGACATTGAGAACAAGGAGAAATTAAACTGATCATTAATATGACATCCTCCATGAATGTCACCTACCTTAATTTGAACTTTTAAATCCCCTCAAAGATATCATAATTTCTTACCTTCTATGTCTCCTAAAACAATTCTTAAAAAAAATATTTGTTTATTTTAATACACATTTCTTTATGAATCATGTTGGGAAAAAATCAGAACAAAAGGGAAAAGCTATGAAAGAAAAAAAAAAACAGAAAAAAAGAAGTGACAATTGCATGAGTTTAAATCTATTCTTTATCTCAATTTTTTCATTTGTAAAATCATATTGTTGGAATTCTGAATTTACAAGCAAGTCTCTTTGAGGAGCACTTTTTCCACTGATTGAGTTTAATTAATATATCAGAGTTGTAGGTATAGATCACAACTCCTTTTTGATATGGTCCGTACCTAGATTCTCAATCCCAGAATTGCTATCTCTTCCCATAAACTATTGTAGATATGAGATGAAACTACTTTTTAGGAGCTACAGATCATCATGCTCATAGCCCTTTATCACTCCTACAAATAATCAATTGATTGAAGAAGTTGATAGAACAAAATTAAATGGAATTCCCTCACCATAAATGTACTTAGGTGGGAACACATTGAATTCCACCACTTTAAGGCAGGGGATATTTAAGATTTTGTTTTGACACCTCCAGTTCCATGCTATATGAATAGAAATATATTTTTCTTTTTTTATATTTCTTTTTTTTTATTTGCAAAACATATGTATGGGTAATTTGTAAACATTAACCCTTACAAAGCTTTCTGTTACAAATTTTCCCCCCTACTCCCCACCCTCCCCTAGATGGCAGGATATCCACTACATGATAATTATGTTAAAATACTTAAGAAACCGAATATATGTATAGTTATTGCATCATTTTTTTTTTGTGCAGGAGAAATCGTATCTAAAAGAAAGAATAATCGGATAAAGGAAATACAATGCAAGTAAACCTCAATAGAGAACATGAAAATGTTATGTTGTGGTCCACATTTCACATCCCTCTCTCTGGGTGTATATGGTTTTCTTCAGTGAACAACTGGAACTGGTTTGAGACAATTCTTTGTTGCAGAGAGCCATGTCCATCAGAACTGATCATCGTGTAATATTGTTGTTGCTGTGTATGATGATCTCCTGGTTCTGCTCGTTTCACTCAGCATCACTTCATGCAAGTCCCTCCAGGCCTCTCTGAAATCATCCTGCTGGTCGTTTCTTACAGAGCAAAAATATTCCATAACATTCATATACCATAATTTATTCAGCCACTCTCCAATTGATGGGCATCCCTTCAGTTTCCAGTTTCTAGCCACTACAAAAAGGGCTGCCACAAACATTCTTGCACAGGTGGGTCCCTTTCCCTCCTCTAAGATCTCTTTGGGATATAGGCCCAGTAGAAACACTGCTGGGTCAAAGGGTATGCACAGTTTGATAACTTTTTGAGCATAGCTCCAAATTGTTCTCCAGAATGGTTGGATCCGTTCACAGCTCCACCAACAATGCATTAGTGTCCCAGTCTTCCCACATCCCTTCCAACATTCATCTTTATCTTTTCCTGTCATTTTAGCCAATCTCACAGGTGTGTAGTGGTACCTCAGAGTTGTCTTAATTTGCATTTCTCTGATCAATAGTGATTTGGAGCACCTTTTCATGAGTATAAATAGTTTTAATTTCATCATCTGAAAATTGTCTGTTCATATCCTTTGACCATTTATCAATTGGAGAATGGCTTGAATTCTTATAAATATGAGCCAATTCTCTATATATCTTAGATATGAGACCTTTATCAGAACCCTTAAATGTAAAGATGATTTCCCAATTTGATGCTTCCCTCCTAATCTTGTCTGCATTAGTTTTGTTTGTACAGAAACTTTTTAACTTAATATAATCAAAATTATCTATCTGGTGTTCAATTAAGAGTTCCAGATCTTCTTTGGACATAAATTTATTCCATCTCCACAGGTCTGAGAGGTAAACTATCCTATGTTCCTCTAATTTGGTTATAATATCACTCTTTATATCTAGATCATTAACACATTTAGATATTATCTTGTATGTGGTGTTAGGTATGGGTTAAGCCCTAATTTCTTCCACACTAGTTTCCAATTTTCCCAGCAGTTTTTGCCGAATAGTGAGTACTTATCCCAAAAACTGGGGTCTTTGGGTTTATCAAACACTAAATTGCTAACATTATTACCTAGCTTGTCCTGATATCCTATCCTATGCCTAGAAATATATTTTTCTTCCTCTCCAACATGAAGGAAGAAGAAAAAGATTGATGAAAACATCCTAAACAAATATTTCTTAAATTGAATCATGTTTTATAATAAGAGCAAAATGATGAAATTAATCTAATAGTTAATTCCACAATATAAAGTTTTATATATGCTTAAAATAATTTCAAATAATAATAAAAAAGATAATTAAAGGAGATGTAGTAAAAATGAATCAAAGAAAAAAACCCTGACAGTTTAATCAAGTATAATTTAATCATCAAGAGGAGGTATGGATCGGTGGATAGAAAACTGGGGATTTAGTCATAAAGATTTGGTTTCAAATCCTCCTTTTGACACATCAAATTATATGACTTATGACAAAAAAAATTAACCTTAGTTAAGTTGTCCAAGCAAATCTTTTAAGATCTTAAGTTTTGAGATGGTAGCTATCAGCTATCTGTACTAGCAAAGAATTTCCATATCATGACATTTCTATGCTAAGGCAATTAAAAGATCAGTAGCAACAAGAACAACAAAAATGAAGATGCTATAGCAATAAAAAAAAATATTGGATTTAGCCTATATTATTAGAAACACCTCTAGAATGTGGAAGAATCCTATTCTACTCTATAAGGACCATAACTAATCATAGGATTGAAGTTCTTTGTTCACTTTTGGGTCCATGTTTAATTTAATTTCAAGGACATTCAAAAACTGGGTCAAATGCAGAGGAGGCTGGCAAAGACTAGAAACCGTGCTATTTGAGAATTTGGTTGAAATAACTGAATTACCAGATTATTTGTCTGAATAAAGTGTATGAGACAGAAATTCTAGTAATGAAAGTTAAAGAGATGCACATTCTATTTGTAGAATTACCCTTCTCCTAAAGCAGAATGGTGTTGTGAATTCAAGAAGAGAGTTTAGGTATGGATTGAATTAAATGATACTGCAGTACTATTGTCACTCAGATTTTATTTGTCTATAACCTCATCTGGGTCCTTGTTGTTGCTCAGCAATTTACCATCTAATTATTTATTCTACATGTTATTGTTCATAGTGATTATTCCAAACTTTTTATCTTTTCTTTTATCCTTACTTCTTCTCTATCCTCCATGCCTAGAGCAAATCAACTTCTACTTTACTGTGATTAAGGAAATACATCATGAGGAAATCCCTTCCACATGTCAACATTTCTCAGTGTTTATTCCAATCTCCTTCTATCATTTCTGAGTTTAAAAAAATTGTCTCTAATTCTTACTGAGCCTAATTCTTTTTTCTGTCTTCTTATCCCCATCCTATCTTACTTCTTATAGGACCTTTCTATAAAAATCACCTTTCCCTCTCTGTCATGCCTTTTTATTCTCTTTCTCTTTAGCTGTTCTTTTCCATCTGCTTTTTGTTGTTTTTAAAAATAATCCTTAATATTCTATAAACTATTAAATCTTATATTAAATCTTAAATCTTAATATATTATATTTCTTGACTTTCTACTCACTCCATCCTCTGTTTTGTCAAGTGCTCCAACATACTTCTGCTCATTCTTTCCCCATCTGCCACTAGTCTTTACACTACCTGTACTAGATGGAGTCAGTAAGTCATGAATTCAAATCTTGTCTCAGACACTTATTAGCTACATGCTCTGAGAAAGACAACTATTTTCTTCCTCAATTTTCTCAGTTATAAAGTGGGAATCATAACAGCACCTATCTCACAGGGCTGTTGTGGGAATCAAATGAAATAAAATTTTGTGACATTTAATAGGTACTAAATGATTGCTTATTCATCCTAAGTCTTTTAAGGAGGGTCTTTGCCTTAGTCATCTAATTAATAAACTTTGGCCTATGTTCTAGCCAGATTTCAGTTTTCACTTTCCAAATGTCTTCTCAGTTACCATGCTACCCTATTTGCACATCTTATCCTTTTCCACTTTGGAAATCATAATTAAATCAACTATCTTATATTAACTCAAAAGAGTAAGTCAGCTCTCCTTCAGCTCTATGCAGCATCCATGGGACTTTACAAACTCAATTATTACCAGCTGGTTACCATTGACTTTATGCCTTGCTTTACAGTATTGGGATAGAAGGTCTTTGCCAGTAAATATTCTCCTTATTTTTTTCTTGCTGTAATTATGTCTTCAATGCTTAGCACAACACAGCATAAAAGATTATTTTTTATTTTTTAAAATTTGTTCTCTATTTCACTACCAAATTTCATTAAATATATCATGTGTTGTTTTTTACTTTCTCACTATAGAGTCCTAAGTATTGCAGTATAACTTTTGCCCCCATCCTTCTATTAAAATCATTCTTTCAGAGATTATTAATGAACTTTCAAAAACCAAATCCAATGGTACTTTCAGATCTCATCTTGTTCTGTATTATAGTCATCTTGTTTTTTCTTCATAGATTTTCTGCCTGTTAAATATAACCCTTTCAAAATCTTGTCCTGAACCTTCTCTTCTTTCCTTCTTTTTGTCTCATTGGTTTCCATAGATTTAATGATCACTATCTATCTAGGTGATTCCCAAATAAATCAATATTTAGCCTTTTTTATTTCATGTACACTCTTGTTGACTTTTAGCTGAATACTTATTCCTAGATATCCAACAAATGATACCAACTCATTATGTCTAAATCAGGACTCTTTCTATTTACTTGAAATTCCATCCTTCTTCTGAACATCCCTATTTTTATTTAGGGTATTATCTTCTCTATCAGTTTCCTTATCTCTCAAACTAGAGGGTCCTATAAGTTACTATACAATCAAACCTCAAAGACAGCCTTGAATCTGATGTCAAGGATGACTCTCCCTTACTCCTTTCTTCCCCAAATGTCAAATATTATTCATTCCACTTCCATAACATCTTTCTGATAGGTGGCACAGTTGAAAAGAGTACCATACATAAAGTCAGAAAGACCTCAGATTAAAAGTGATCTAAAACACTTAATATTTGGGTGGCTTCAAGCAAATTATTTAGCCTCTGTTTGCCTTAATTTTCTCATCTGTGAAATGAGAATAATATAACAGTTCTCAGGGTTGTTGTAAAGTTTGAAATATATAATATTGGTAAAGTGATGAATACAATATCTGTCACATACTAAGTACTTAAATATTTGTTCCCTTGCTCCATAATATGGATCCAGTTTATATTTTTAGACAAAGCTATTATTCCATTTCACAAACTGTATTTTAGCCAAACTGATCTATAGTATCTTTGCCCCCCCTTGTCCCCTGCCTTTTAGAAATCTTAGTTCCTTTCAAGGCTCTGCTGAAATGCCCTCTCATAAAAAATTTTTTTTAGATATTCTAAGTTTTCTGTGTTTTCTCTCTTTCCTGAAATTTTACTTACTTATCTTTGCATATGTTGAATTCTCTTTCATTCACTCCACTTCCAACAATGTAAGTTTCTTAAAAGCAGGCACAGGTTTTGCTTTTATCTTTTTAAACCTCATGGCTACTTAAGGACTTTGCATATAGTAAATATAAAACATTCATTAAATTGATTTGATCTCTGTATCCTTCTAATAACTATTTATTCTCTAGGCTTCTTGACTAAAAAATTTCCTGGTTGTCCTCTTAATTCCCTGGCTATTATTTTTCTGTCTCTCTTTACTAATTTTTTCAGTGTTGTCTTTCTTTAGTGCTTTGTTAGGACAATGGGTTAAATAACACAATTGGTATTAAGTGATGGAGGTGGGGAGGTTGAGGCATTAGAGTCATTTCAGGAGATAAATATTTACTTTGGCATTCCTATAACACCATGTCTCTATTCAGTTTGACTCTTTGAAGTAAAAAAGGAATAATCATTTCACTGTTTTATTAAAAGTCACCTTTCCTCCTGCTTCATCCTGCAGTCATATAAAATTACAGAATGAAATGACAAGGAAATGGATAGGAGGCAAGCAGGTTTCTAGTTACAATGAGGCAGTATGTATGGTTGCTGTGTTAAGGAGGCTTTAGGTGTCTATCCTTTTCTCTTTGCCTTGTCATTGTACCGAGAGTGATGGGAAGGTATCCAAGGAAAGCAGGTGATGTGTGTATTTTCTGAAGCTGTAGCACATTCTTCCAAGATCCACCTTCCCCTCCACTATCTATAACATGGGAATGTCACCCCACTCATCTCTTAGCATGACAGTCTGACAATCAGACTGTCCTCATCCCTTCCCCCAAATTGTTTTAATCCCAGAAGCAAATAAATCTCTTGTTACAGTTTCTCCCATAACAATAACTTCTTATCACCCTAGGGTTCTCATCCATCAGATTCATAATTGTAATATATGGTTATAGGCAGGTCTCACCGACACTTTCAAAACTACCATATCAAAAACTGAACTACTTATCCCCACTCCCAGCCCTAAACCTGCTTCCCCTTCACACATTCCTATCTAAGTAACTAGCATCTTGTTTGATCATTCAACTAAGTTGCAATCTTTAGATGATTTATTTTTCTTCTTTTCCACACTTATCTGAATATAAGTTCTACAGGTTCAATCATCATAATAGGTCAGATGTCAATATCCTTTCTTTTCAGTCATACTGATTGAAATAGATCTGGTTTTTGCCTTAATTGCAACCCACTTAAACTATCACAATAATGTCTTAACTCTTCATTCATTGCAATAAGATACAGTGGATTGAGTACTGGAGGAAGATCTAGATTCACATTTTTCTTCAGACACTGTAATTCTGTGCAAATCAGTTTACCTCTCTGAGGCTCAACTTCCACATCTATAAAATGAGGGGCTGTATTTAATGATTTCAAAATTTCTGTTCCCAGAAATTTTTGATTTGCCAGTTTCTACTCATACTCCCATACCAGCTCATCCAAATTGAATCTCCATGTCAATTGTGGAGAACAACCAAGCAACCACTTAGGTTATCGGCATTATTTTACACAATTCTCTTTCAGGTACTCGATGGTCCATCAATCCTCTAAAAATGCCTATATGTGTTTCACTTCCCTTCACCTTCCTGCCTCCAACTTCACTTCCTGATTCTCCTTTAAGTCTTTATTTCAACATCATCTTCTCCATGAAACCCATTTTAATGTCCCCAATTATGAATGATATTTCTTTCTTTGACTTCACATAGTACTTTATAATTTTTTCAAGCATTTATATCATATTTTATTTTATATGTAATTGCATTTATGCCATAACCCCCTTTTAAAATGTTGACTGCATGAAGAAAAATGCCATCTTTTATTTATTTTTTTTTATTCCTCATCTCACAGGACAATACACTCAGTTCTCCTTCTATCTCTGTCTATGTCTTGTTCTCTCTCTCTCTCTCTCCCTGTCTCTCTGTCTCTGTCTTTGTCTCTCTATCTCTGTGTGTGTCTCTTTCTGTCTCTTTCTCTCCCTGCCTCTCTCTCCCTGTCTCCCTCTGTCTCTCTGTCTCGGTCTGAATCTGTCTCTCCTCTCTCTCTGTCTCTTTCTACTTCTGTTTTTGTCTGTCTGTCTGTGTATGTCTCTCTCTGTCTACCTTCTTTCTCTCTGTTTCTCTGTGTCTCTGTCTTTGTCTCTCTCTCTGTGTCATCTTCTTTCAAAGCTCTGCTTAACTTCAACCCTGGGAAAGAGAATGAGATCCAGATTTAAGGAAGATACTGAGACCAATACAAACTCATTCCAATATTTCAAAATTATTATTCAAGGTCTTGGGAAAGGGCACTAAATCATCCAGAGCAGAACAGACAGTTGGCAAGAATATTGGTTGGACAATGGATGGGAAGGGAGATTAGAGGAGAGAGGATATAGGAGAGAGTTTTTAATAAAGCATTAAAACTCCTAAGAGGTAAAACTTATTTTTGTATGGCTGTGCTATAATTCCAAAGGCTCCAATAGTACAGAGAACCTATCACAAAGTTAAATGGAGTTTTGGTGTTGTTGTTGTTATAGCTTGTTTTTTTAATTATACTTTTATGTTTGGAATGCACCAAATTCTTATCACTGATCAGAGAAAAAAGATTTCAATCATTAGGCATTTTATAAAAAGATAAGAGAATTAAATTATGCAATCCCATTGAGTTTCTGGACTTCCTTAAGGTAATTTATAGTCTCACGGATTTCAAACTATAATCTGATATTGTCTAAGATTTGGAAATGTGAGAAGTTAAAGCATATTTTCCCATTATTTCTGTTAATTATTTAAATGTATTAAATACAGGCAGGGTACTGGGTAGTATACTGAATTAGCTTAATAATATTCCCTTGGAGAAACAGTATGGTAAAAAATGAATTCTAGATTTGAAATAACAAGACCTGGGTTTGAATTGAGTTCTGTTCTTTACTACCTCTATGGCTTTAGGTAGTCACTTAAGCTATTTAGAGTGCTGTCTTTTTTTTTTTTTTTAATCTGTAAAATGAAGAATTTGGAGTGGACTAGAGAGTCTCTAAGATCCCTTCTATCACTAAAGCCAAACACCCCCCTTTCTTTATGACACCCTACAAACTAAGCATAAAGTCACACACACTTTTCCTTCCTTCCTTCCTCCTTTCCTTCCTTCCTTCCTTTGTTCCTTTGTTCCTTCTTTCCTTCTTCCTTTCCTTCCTTCCTTGCTTTCTTGCTTCCTTCTTTCCCTCTTTTCTTTCTTCCTTCTTTCTTTACTTCCTTCCTTCCTTCTTTCCTTCCTTTTTTCTTGCTTCCTTGCTTCTCTGTCTGTCTGTCTGTCTCTCTTTCTCTCTCTTTTTCTTTCTTTTCTTTTTGCTTCCTTTCTCTTTAATGTAGTTCTCCAGGTACACACAGTAATCACTTACTGTGGAGTTAGCTTCTCATTTCTCCTCCCTCTTTTAAATCAAATATTGCTTCTATGACTCATCAGTAGATAGTGAATCCTTTGGAAAAGAAAATATGTGAAAACAGCTTTTCCTAAGAAAGATGAAATTGTAACTAATTATTTTGGTCATGGAATCTACAATTGGAATGGTCTTGAGAGACCATCTCCATTTGGAATCCAATTTCATTTTATCAAGAGAAAGCTGAGAGCCAGATAGAGAAACTGACTTGCTGAAGATAAATGATCTCAAGCTTAAATATAAAGGGATCCCCGGAGGCTGCATTTTGACCCATAAAATCTCAAATTTACACAATCCATGTTAAATTATGTTTTTAAAAAATATTCCCAATTATATTTTACTTTTCACTTGTAAGTTTTGCTTCCTTGAATGTGACACCTCTGCTCAAGATCACACATGCTATAAGTACCAAATCTGGAATTCAAAGTAAGGTTCACTACCTGTAATTTTGGTACTCTTTCTGCTCTACTATGCAGATTTAATCTTAAAAGCAATAAATATCTAAATGTACCCAAAAGGAAACTATTAAATATGTTGTCATTTCTCTAAAGGAAAAGTGTTAGAGTTTTTTGTGTTCTAGTCTTTTCTGCTATCACTGCCATTTTTATTTTATTTTATTTTCCCTTAGTTCAATGTACTATGCACTGAAGTTTATGGACTTATTAATGATGTCTTAGAAAAAGGACAATTTAACCCTTCACAATTCTTCAAAAGTTATCATTCATATCTGAGAGTGCTGTATTTTGGGCAGTAATTTGTCTCATATAGGAGGCTTTCTTATCTTTTTATCTATTTCAGAGTTTAATTTGCCCATCTCTTTTGTTTTATCCTTATTCTAAGAATTATTTACTTTGCTCAAGAAGAAGAAAGCATATTGGTTGAAAAGCTCTCCATTTATCTTCCTTTAACTTTTCAGCATCTCTACCTAGCAATTGGTCTATCTCATATTTGTTGCTATTTTTTTATTCTAACGAGGAATTTTGATAGGACTAGACCTGTGATTTCATTGGCATGAAGAGCTCTTGGATGAGTAAATTTCCTTCAGCAATTCAATTTGACACCTTCTATGAAATGTATAGTCTTAGAGAATTGGTTATGGCACCAAGGTTTAGTGACTTTCCAAGGATGCCAAAACCAAAGCCAGTATAATTGAAGGATGGATCCAAACTCAATTATTCCTGTTTCCTAGGCCAGTTCTTAATCCATTGTTCCACACTGCCCCCTTATTTGACACACACACACACACACACACACACACACACACACACACATGACATGCAGAGAGATGATTGTGTATGAGAGCATTTGTCAAGAATTTATTCATTTAAAAAATTGTGCTATGAATATTTGTTTTATAGCTTTTTATAGCCTTTATTGATTATATGTTCCTTTTCCGATATTTCTTCTTTTGCATATCCTGTCAAAAATATTTAAAAGAATATAGTATCTTCATTCTATGTCAAAATTTTTTTCATTTATTTATAAATTTTGCTTTTGATAATTTTCTATATCTCTGAGCCAATGATCTTTTTAATATGTTATGGGATCATAATGTCATTTTCCCTAAAGCCTTAAAATCTAAGGTCATCCCATGAGTTCAAAGTCAAGGGTCTTTTTGGATTAAGGGAGATATGACAAGCATCATTATCATATATTATGAGCAAATGAATTGAAAATTAGAGCTCAGATAAGTAAGTCAGGATCACTTGATCAAAAGTAACTGAGTTGAAATTCTAATCAAGGTTCTTCTAAGCACACTGTGCTTTCCACTCCTCTATAATGACTAGACTTTTACAATCTACATTTACCTTGTGTTTATTGCAAAGAGATGTTTTATAAGCAAATTATTTTCCCTGGGTAAGAAGGATAATGATAGACATGATCTTTGTATTTTGTGTTCATTTAATATGGGTCTGTACTAAATCTTCTTTGGGACTTATGACTAAACTTGTTTCTAAACGAAAGATTAACTTGGGAGCTTATTTAACCTCAGATTTCTAATGGCTTATTATTCTTAACATATAGTCAATAAGAGAAGACCTGAATAATGAGATCATAGTTTCATATTTCAGATCTCTACAATAACACATATTAATTATCTGTTCCTAACCAATTTATCAAGCAATAAGAAAACATTTATTAATTATTTCTATATGTCAGGCATCATGCTAAACATTGGAAATTTAAAGAAAGACAAATCAAACTAAAAATATCAAATAAAAAATTCTTCCCCTCAACAAATTTCCATTGTGTTGCCTTTCTCTGATTCTTTTTTTTTCTTGTAGATAGGATTTTTCTTGCATAACTTCTCAAGCATTTCAACATCATTACCATGTAGTGGACTTCCTGCCATCTAGGGGAGGGGAGGGGACTGGGGGTAAAATTTGTAATGGAAAGCTTTGTAAAGATCAATGTTGGGGAACTACCCATACATATGTTATACAAATAAAAAGCTTTAATAAAAAAAAATAAATAAATAAATAAAAGAAATTTCCTTGCTAATGAAGGATAATTCCTTGCTAACTAACAAACTAAGCAGTCACATATGTAGCACATGTTCTGGAGCCATTTTCCTAATTATGACTCATACTGATAGGCTTTTTCCCCAGAGTTAATTTGCTACTATTCACCTCAAAGTCTAGGGACAGCCCTAAGGAGCTGAGGGCAGTATAGTTCATAAGTCCCCACAATGTGCTTACCTAGTTATAAATTAGTGTCAAGTAATCATACAGATTTAATTAGTGTTTATAAAGAAGTTTCTATAGTTAATGAAATATATTACTTCAAAGGTATATCACACTCACTTATAATTGCATACAAAATTTAGGGAAAAGTGGACTTAAACTTGGAGAAGAAATATGACAAAGAGGTAACTCACAGCTCCTAATATCCCGATGTCTTTTAATTCTGTTTAAGTGCTTGAAATGTCTTTAGGCATGATATAGATTCTTTGTCTTGATTCATTATGTTCAGTATGTATTAGATTTAGAATACATCAACTGTGTTAATTGTCCTGAAGATGTTATCTGAAATATGATACAAATTAAAAAGTCTAAATTCTCTAAAAAAAAGTTTTTTTTGAATCTGAAAGGTACTTTGGGGAGAGGAAAGAAAAGTCAAATACTAGCTTTCATTTCAGATGGCTTTTTTTCGGGGGACTGAACAAAATGATATGCACTATAGTTAAGGATTTTTCATACTTAGGTAAAAGCCAGGTTGTTTTCCAGTTTTCCAGTTATTATTCATACCCAATAAAATTAAAACATTCTCACTTGCTTAAGATATTAAAGCATAGAATTTTATAATTAAAATGTTGGGGTAATTTTCTAGGTTGAACTCTCTGTGTGTGTCTCTCTTTGTCTCTGTCTCTGTCTCTCTCATGCACACACACACACACAGCACACATACTCCATACAGGTATAAAATACATAACATATCCATTTCTTCATTATTTTTCTATTTTTATTATATACATGTTACACACATACATAAATACATATATGAAAACTATACCATTCACTCAAATATTTATCTATATTTCCTATGTCATTTATTTGATTGTGGGTTTTTGTGGGGCTTTTTTTTTTGGATAAACAGATAAGCAGAGCCCAGCTTTAACATGAAGTTAAAATTCAAGAAATAGGCTGCAAAAATGAATAAACAACAAAACCAGAATTTGACCATAAAATGACACTATGGTGGCAGGAATAATTAAGACATATACAGAACACAACAATGTGGGAAAACTATAAACAAAACCTCAAAGAAAAATGCTAACTAAATCCAACCTGAACAAGAATTCCTGGAAGAATTGAAGATATTCAATATTGGAGGAAAAATGAGAAAAGAAATGGGACTGATGTAAGAAAACAAAGATCAGAGAATTAATGTTTAGGCAAAAATGGAACAAAAATACTCAAGAAAGGAACTCTTTAAAAAACAAAATGAATGGATGGATGAACTTCCAGGAGCCAAGATGGTGGAATAAGCAATAAATTGGCATAAATTCCTCATATTCAGTTCCAAACAACCACACAATAGCATCCCATAATAAACCCTGAAAAAGCATTATAAACAAAACATGGGTGAAACAATCGTGGACCCAAGAAACTTAAAAGATTGAGAGAAAAGGTTTGCCTCACTTGAGTAAAAGAGGAGCATAGTTCAGAACAGCAAGCCCCAGGACAGTAGAACAGGCAAATACTAACAATAGAATCCCCTATGTGCCACAGGATGGGCAGAGGAACAGGAAGACTGAAGCTCCAAGAACCACCACATGCTTCAGCATAACTAGGGACAAAAAGGCAGCCCCCAGCAACTTGAACTCCATATATTCAACATAACCCTGGGTGTGCAGTTATAGATCAACTCTTTGAGTTCCTACAGGCAGCTTCCACAGCCAGGCTTGTGAATTGTCTTAATATAATCCTGGACAAACAAACCACTTCTAGTGACCAGACATTCATGAGTTTCAGTGTATCTATGAAGAAATACAGTACCAGATAAGCTTCCAAACCCATACAGCCTCCAGCAGTGTGATTCACCCCCTCAGCAAAATGTTTTTATCACAAAATGGGGAGATGATACTTTCAATTCCTTAAAAAAATGATAGCACTAAAAGTATAGCTAGAAGGAATATACATAAATGAGATATGAGTATAAGGTGAATTTGAGGGAATGACACACAAAAAATTAAGAAATAAAAAGGAATTAAGAGGAATACATTGAGAGCAGAAGGAAGGGAGAGGTCGAATGGGATAAAGTATTTCACATGAAAAGACTTGAGAGATCCATTACTGTGGAAGGGAAGATAGGATGGGTGATGGGTATTGCTTAAACCTTACTGTCATCAGTATTGACTAAGTGAGGGAATGATTTCATAATCAGTTAAATATAGAAAACTATCTTACCTAACAGTGAAGTAGGAGAGGATAAAATTAAGAGAGTGAAATGAACAAAAGGGAAGGACAAATTGAAGAAAGTGATAGAAGCAAATACTTTTTTCAGGAGATGCAGGGTAAAATGAGAAAAAAAAAGCAGAAGAAAATGGGTACAGTAAGTAATCATAAGTGCAAATGTAAATGGAATGAGTTTACCTATAAAATAGAAGTAGACAACAGAATAGATTAGGAGGCAGAATCCAACAATATGTTGTTTATAAGACACACTTGAAACAGAAAGACTCAAGAGTTAAAAGAAATCACTGGAGGAGGATCTAATATGTTTCAGCTGAAGTAAAATAGGCAGAAAAAAAAAATCTTGATCTGAGACAAAACAAAAGCAAAAACAGGCCTGACTTAAGGATGTTTTTTTTCCTGAGGCAATTGGTATTAAAGGAGTTGTCCAGGGTCACACAAGTAGGAAGTGTTAAGTATCTGAAGCTAAATTTGAACTCAAGTTCTCCTGACTCCAAGGTTGGTGCAGCATCCTAGCTGCCACCTAGCTACCCCCCCAACTTAAAAATTAATCAAGGAAATTACATTTTGCTTAAAAATGCCATAGAGAAAGAAATAATATCATTTTTTAAACAACTTTCTCTGATAAAAGTCTTTTTTCCAAGTATATATTGAGTATGGAACTGAGTCAAATTTGTAACAACAACAACAGTCATTCTCCAATTGATAAATGCTCTAAGGACATAAACAACTAATTTTCAGAAGAAATCAAATCTATTGTCATATGAGAAAATCTTCTAAATCATTGTTGATTAGAAAAATGCAAATTAAAACAATTCTGAGGTATCCCCTCATCCATCAGAAATGACAAATGCTGGAGGGAATAAAGAAAGAATAAATACATTAATGAACTGCTGCTGAAGTAATGAACTGGTCTAAATATTTGTTAACCATTTGGAACTTTGCCCAAAGAGCTCTAAAACTGTGTATACTCTTTGATTCAGTAATATCATTTTTAGATCTATGTCCCAAAGAGATCAAAGAAAAAAGAAATAGGTATGTATTATTTGTGGTGGCAAATAATTGAACATCAAGGAGATAATCTACAATTGTGGAATGGCTGAACAAGTTTTGGCATATGACTATAATGACTATAATGAAACACTATATTGTGCTATAAGAAATGATAGAGGTGCTAAAAATATGGCAAGATACACATGTAATGAAGAAACATGAATGAGAAAAATAAGAAAATCATTGCACATAATTAGAACAATGTCATAACAGTGATCAACTGTGAAAGACTTGATTTCCAAAACAATTCTTAAATATGATTAAAAAACTCCACTTCTGGAGAAAGAATCTTTGAGTGCAAACTGAACTGTAATTTTCTTACTTCCTTTTTTTCCTTGCTTTTTTTGTTTTTAATATGGCTAGCATGAAAATGTTTAGCAAAATGTTGTATGTATAATTGCTATAATTTTTGCTTGCATTCTCAGTGGGTGAGAAAGAGGTATGAAGGAAAGGAAAAAATCTGGAACTCAACATTTAAAAATAAATGGATATTAAAAATAAATATTAAAAAACTATTTCACTAAGAACCTCACTTCTTTCTCTTTTCACCAGAAAGGGATTAAAAGTTGGGTTTCAGGAAATGGGAAAGGAAAGGAAAAGCAACTTGGGGGTACATAAAACACCACAAAAGTGGACCACAGAGGCAAAATAATTTGATTTCATCTTAGACTCATAAGAATAAAGTGCTATTATTTATTAACAAGCCTTAATTTTTGAGTACTGTGATTAATTTTGGGAAAGCTATTTGTTGTTGAACCATTTGGAGATGTGAGGTCTACAAATAATAAAAAAAAAATCTTTTAATCTGTCAAATGTATAAAAGTACTTTTATTCCTATACTCAGGAAACTAAAATTTCACCAAGGACTTGGTATCAATTTTATTGAGAATGAAGAAATACTAAATTCTAATCAAGTTGAGCCCAGAGATGGTCTTTTATTTGTATCTTCCCTAGCAAGCAGTGCTGTGCTTTCCTATGAGTGCAATGTGGAAAACAAAACAAAACAAAACAGAAACCTCAACAAAAGTTTGCTGAATAAATGAATAGTCCTGCCAATTCTTACTGGAGAGTCAATAGTATAGAGAAGAAGAAGAAGAAGAAGAAGAAGAAGAAGAAGA
>JAJPUD010008285.1:0-23470 GCA_023553655.1 Myrmecobius fasciatus
ATTTTTTTCTTTTTCCAATTCACCAATTTTGTTTTTCAGTGAATTTTTTTCTTTTTCCAATTCACTAAATTTGTTTTTCAGTGAATTGTTGTCTTTTTCCAATTCACCAGTCCTGTTTTCCAGTTTTTGATATCTCTGTTGCCCTGATCTCAATTTATTTCCCCATTCTTCTTATAGCTCTCTTTTGAGATTCTTTACGCAATCTTCCAGGTAAGCCTTCTGGAAGGGAGACCAGCTGAAGTCCGCCTTTGTGGCTTCATCTGGGATTGTTTTCCCCGAATCTCAGGATCTGGGGACCGCTCTATTTTTTCTCCATAGAAGCTGTCTATGGTGAGAGCTCTCTTCTGCTTCTTACTCATGCTTTTGAGGTGAGGTATCAGTCACCAGCAGGGGATTCTACAGCAGTTTCAATTTGCCCTGGAGCAGTTTGCCCAGTTGACTTCTGGTCTGAGGCTGGTTGGGCTAGATCCACACTAGGACCATGTTTTCAGCTGCTCTCAATCCACCCTTTTCCGAAGGCAGATCTGCCAAAGCACCTGCCCGCAAACAGAGCAAAGTGGCCTAGGCATCTCCCAGGGACTTCCTGGGTACCTAAAAACCGCCTCTGTCCGACTTCCGCCTTGGCTGTGCCCTGGCGTCTGATCGGGCCAATGGCTGATTTTCCTGAGGCTAACCTTCTCCGGAATTATTTCAAAGTAGATATTTGATAGAAATGTGTTGTAGTCCCAGTGTTTGGTGGAGCCCTCACTCCAAAACCAGTTCGAAGGCTCAATTTGTCTGGGTCTGAGGGAAGGTCTCAGGAGCTCACAGAGAACGCTGTCTGCAGTTTGCCATTTTCAACATCATATATATCCAAATTAATTTATCACAGTGGCAGTACGTGGGGAGGGAAGGGAAAAGAAACCAGGATGATAAGGAAGGAGGAGGATATACTTAAGCTGAGTTCCAAAGGAAGATAGGGATCTTAAGAAGCAGAGATGAATTGAGAGGGCCTTCCAGGAATGAAGCTGAATGTGATGAACTGTTTTGGGGAAGAGGGAGTGATCATTTTGCCAGGATCAAAGACTTTGTGAAGGGGAATAATATGCAATAAATCTAAAGAAGTTAGCTGGAGCCAGGTTATAAAGGACTTTAAATGCTAAAATGAGGAATTTACTTTTGTTCTTCGAGCAATAGGGAGTCAATAATGCTTTTTGGAGCAGCAGAGTAAAATGCTAAGATTTATGTTTGAGGAATATCCATGCAAAAGTTACAGGATGGATTGAAAGATGGAGAAACTAGAGGATAAAAAAAACAATTATAAGATTATAGTAATAGTTAAAATGAAAAGTGACTAGGATCTGAACTAGGCTTGTGACTGTGAGAGAAGAAAAAGGTAGAGATGTGAAGGTCGGTAGATTTTTTTAAGTAAAAAAAATAAATTGCCTTTGTCATTGAATAGATATACTGAGTGATAGTGTGTAGAAAGAGAGACGATTAAGTTAAGAACATATGTGACTTCAAGGATTGATGGTACATTTGACAAAAAAAAGGGAGGTAAAGAAGTAAGATAATTTTAGAAGAAAGCTGATTATTGTTTTGAAATGTCTATGAGATTTGTAGTTCAAAATGACAAATAGGTAGCTAATTGGTGATTGTAACTTGAAGTTCACAGGGCTATCTACATAAATATGCAAGTCATCTGCATAGAATTATATTTGAAAAGGAGCTGATGAGATCACCAAGAGAATGTGGAAAGAAAAGAAAAGAGGGTCAGAATAGAGTCTTGAAGGAAATTCACAGTAAATGAGGGCAAAGAATATGGTATAATCCAGGAAAGGAACCAAAAAGAACAGTCAGTTAAGAACCAAGAAGGAATAATGTTATAAAAAACACCAAGAGGAAAAAGTATACAGGAGGGGGATATGGATAAAAAAAGAAAAGACTCTGAAAGGGCCTTTGGAGTGAGAAAGACCACTGGTAACTTTTGAAAACTCTAATTTAAGTACAAAAATAAGATCATAATTCAGAATGAAAGCTATTGAAAAAATGATAAAGAGGAGAGCAAATAATAACTACTAGGTTAGTGTGTGTGTGTGTGTGTGTGTGTGTTTTAATAATCTGGAGAGGCAAAATATATTTTCAGAAAGTGGAAAAGAAGCCCACTGGATAGAGAGATATTGAAGTTGAGAAAAAAGGGAGGGAAGGATTATGAGGTTAATCTGCCAGAACAGATAGAAGGAGAACGGATCAAGATTAGAGTAGAGAGTTGGATCCTTAGATGAGGCTCAACCCATATCAACTCTGCTTTTGGGGATTGGTGGGTCAAGAAGTTAAATTTGTGTGTGTGTGTGTGTGTGTGTGTGTGTGTCTGTGTGTGTATTTAATAAACTACCATTCATGCTATCTCACATTATGTGTGTTCACATTCCAAAGTCACTATCATAAGAAAAAATAATCATTTGTATAATATTTTAAGTTTACCAATTGTTTTCCATATTTATCTCATTTGACCATAGAATTTTAGAGATGGGAGGGAACTTTATAAGATCATCTAATCAAATGCATCCTTTATTTTTCCATTGAGGAAATTGAGATTTGTAGAGAAGTGATTTGACCCAGAATTATCAGCAGTATTATGAAAGAACTTCAATTATAATCTAGCTCTCTTTACTTCTAGTCCATGGTTTATAGGTTCAACATAGATTTCTAGATGAAAGGGACCGTATAAACCATATAGTCCAAGTCTTTCATTTACAGATGAGAAAACTTTGGCCCAGAGATATATAAAAATCATGATGCCAGCATTTGATCACACATCCTGATTCTAAACCTTATTTTTAGGATTTCCACTCATAACTATTTTTGTTGTAATGGTGTGATAGTGATTGGTATGATTTTAATCTTTCTGACTAGTTATGACCAAAAAAATAATGAATTAGTGATAGATGGGACTTTAGAGATTAGCTCATCACAAACATTTATATTAGAACTGAGAAAATTAAAATGCATTTATATATGTTTATTGATTAATTCAAATTAGTAATATATCAAGTTTTAAACTCATTTTCTCTGACTCCCAAACTAGTTTTCTTTCCCCTCTACAACACCCATAAATTATAAAATATAGTTTTCAATCTTGGTTTCTATTGTTAGGTATAGCTATAACTAGAATAGTTCATGAAAAGTTGATGTGAAAGTCATCCATAGTTATATGAAAAATGCTCTAAATCACTATTGGTTAGAGAAATGCAAATTAAAGCAATTCTGAGGTGCCACCTCATACCTCTCAGATTGGCTAATTTGACAGGAAAAGATAAAGATAAATGTTGGAGGGGATGTAGGAAAATTGGGACACTAATGCATTGTTGGTGGAGTTGTGAAATAATCCAACAATTCTGGAGAACAATCTGAAACTATTCCCAAAGAACTATAAAACTGTTCATAACCTTTCACCCAGCAGTGCCATTACTAAGTCTATACCCCAAGAAAATCATTAAAGAGAGGAAAGGATTCACATGTGCAAAAGTGTTTATAGCAGCTATTTTTATGGTAGCAAAGAATTGTAAAATGAGTAGATGCCTATAAATTTGGGGATGGCTTTACAAGTTATGGTATATGAAGGTCATGAAAGATCATTATTCTATAAAAAATGATGAACAAATTGACTTTAGAAAGGCCTGGAAAGATTTATCTGAACTGATGCTGAGCAAAACAAGCAGAACCAGGAATACATTGTACACAATAAGAGCAATAATGTGCAATGATCAGCTATGAAAGATTAGTCTCTTTTCAGTAGTTCAGTGATCTAAAGAAATCCCAAAAGACTTTGTACAGAAAATGTACAGAAAATGTACATATGCATCCAGAAAAATAACTAAGGTAACGGAATGTAAATCAATATTGTTACTTCTTTTTTCTGTTTTTTTTTCCTCACTATCCTATGGTTTTGCTGTTTTGCACTGATTTCTCTCTCCCAACATGATTCATAAAAATTGCTGTGTTAAAAATAAATAAATAAAAATGGGAAAAACAAGAAAAAAGTTGATGTGAAACAATGATGTTGATATTACAGAATCTCAGAAAAAGAAATTATTTCAGGAGTATTATAGTACAATTAATATCCAATCAAATATTTCTTCTAAAGTATTTATCACAAAATTATCTTCTAGTGTCTCTAATCAAAGCCTGTTGTCAAAGGATTCCATCGCCTATCCAATTCACTCATTTTCGTTTTGATAATTTATCTTACACAGAAAGAACATTTGTTGTAAAATTAGAGGACCCAGACTTCAATTTTTCTTCTTCTTATTATTGCTAATGTGACCTCAGATAAAACCTTATAAAACTTCATGTTTCCCCACTGCAAGATGAGGAGATTGAATGAAATAGTCTCCAAAATATCTTTGATTTCTATTCCAGATCTATGAGTTGACCTTTTTATAACTTTCAACTCTGACTCCTAGTTTTACCTTTTGGGGCAAAGTTGAAAAAAATATAATCTCTTTTTTAGATGACAGCCTTTTAGATAATAGATAACAATAGTCATGGCTGTATCCTAAATTTTCAATTATTGAGTCTATATATCACCCCCTATTTTTAAGATATATTTTCTAAACTCCACACTATGCTATTTTCTCACCTCTAAGTGGGTCAATATTATTTCTAAAATGTGATGCCTAGAACTAACCACAATATTTTAAAATTGTTTGGTCAGGTGCTGTAATATAAGAGGGGCAAACTATCTTTTCTTTAGAATTGAAGGTATCTTCAGGATACCTTTATCTATAGTCTATATAACCCATATAGATTCTCTCCCATTCTCCCATACTATCCTTGAATCTTCCAAATCTGTAAAATTCCAGGAGAAAAACTTGTAAGTTCTTAGGCAAATGATAAATCTCTGCTTTTAGTTTTTGATGAAGGATAATATTTTCTCTTTTATATGAGCTATTCCTTTGGAATAATGAATATATATATATATATATTATTAAAGATTTTTATTTGTATGACATATGTATGGGTAGTTCCCCAGCATTGATCTTTACAAAGCTTTCCATTACAAATTTTACCCCCAGTCCCCTCTCTTCCCCTAGATAAAAATATGGAACGCTTCACGAATTTGCGTGTCATCCTTGCGCAGGGGCCATGCTAATCTTCTCTGTATCATTCCAATTTTAGTATATGTGCTGCCGAAGCAAGCACAGGAATAATGAATATTTTTAAAATCCATACTCAACTATGAGTCACAGCCTATGAGATTACAGTTATTTTTGTAAACTTGAACCTCTTTACCTTATGATCTCTTGTTTATCTAATTTATTACATGTAAATTGTACATTTGTGTATGGACAAGTAACTAGAAGACAGTAAGTGCTTAATACATTGCTTATTGATTGGAAAGTATTATGATACAGTAAAAAAGCACAACCTCTAGAAATAGAAAATCCAAGTTCAAATCCTTTTTCTGAAGCTTAATATCTATTTGACCTTAGGCAAGTAATTTAACCTCTTCAGATATCAGTTTACCATCTGTAAAATGATGAGATTGGAATAAATGGTTTCTGAGATCTCATACACATCTAAATATAAGGTGGTTGGAATGATTAATAACTAGGGCCTTGAATTTCCATGTAATCTATAGCTTTAAGAAGTGGGACTTGGAGAATCATTAGGTACAGAATCCTCTTAGAAAGGCATAGTATGTCACATCTTAATTTGTGGCATTTAATAAATATGAGGTATTTTATAGGTATAATTTAGTACTCAAGAAAATATTTGTTTTGTGCAGAGCACTGTGCTAGGTACTAGGAAATATATTAACATTAGATAACTAAGATCCTGCTTTTTTTAGGAATGTACAAGCTAATAGTTGAGAATCATTGTCTACATACATAACTATAAAGAAAAACACAAAAATAATCTAAACTTCAGGAAATAAACAAAACAAACAACAAAAAAAATAAACATCATTTTTCCACAATTCCTTTGCTATTGTGAATTTTGAATCTTATTGAAAACTTCTCAATAGGAATATCCCTTTACTTAATCCATTCCTTAATATTTTAATTTTTAACAGCAGAGAGACTTCCCAGAAACTCATCTTCCCAATGTGCAAAATGACAATAATAATAATATTGATGTGATTCTCTATCAGTGCTGTTAAAAGTATGTTACAGGGTATAGTAAAAGTGCTTAGTGGCCAAAGTGCTCTTTAGCAATGAAGACATATGTAAATATAACCTCTTCTCACATTTGTTTGAAAAATAATTTATTTCTGCAGAAGATTTATGTTTTTTGTTATGTTTTTATTTTTGTTTGTTTTCTTTGCTCCGGTATTGCTCCATATAAAAAAGCTATATGCTTTTCATGTTAAAGAGGTTCTCTGGGATTGGGGGTAGGGTCTGACAAGTCTGTCTGAGGTATAGTTACTAAGGTTACAGAAGTTGCTATAAGTGGAAAATCAAGCACAAGAGACACAAGCTCATTACTTTAAACTGGTTCTTTTTCAATCTTTCAAAACTTCCCGGAAAAGCAGTTAATATTCCACCTCTGTATTTCTTGTTTTTTCTTTCTCTTTCTTTTTCACTTCATTAATTTAAGCTCTGATCTTATCCATTTTGGCATGGAGCTACTATCATACACTGTCTAGGTGAAATATTATTAAGCTAATAAATCCAATAGAACCATTTTACTTAGTCTAGGACTTTTTTTCAATTTCAAGCATCAAGAAAATCCCCCTACCTTCCAGTGAGCAAAGGTATAGCTGATGATGGAGAGGAAATCTGACAGAAACATGAAGTTAATTTTATCTTCCTTAAATTACTTTTAATATAACCCAGAAAGACCATTTTTTATGTGCAAAGTCCTTACAGTCTAGAAAGAGAGATGAGACCTTTTCACAAAAAAGTAGGAATTCTCCTGAGTAGGATTAAGGTATTAAAGATATTCATGAAGATAGAAATAAAAAGATTTGACTAAAATTGAATATGAGAATGAGAAGTCAAGGATGACACTGGTGTTGAGTGTGCCCTCAACAGAAATGTGGGAATTCAGGGAAAAAACAATGTTGGGAAAAGAGGATATGTTTTGTTTGTGACACATTGAGATTGAGATAGCTACAGGAAACTCAGTTTAAGATATTCAAGAGATAGTTTGTTATGTAAGACTGGAAATTAGGAAAAAGACAGAGAATGAATATATAGATTAGGAATCATCTGCATATAAATGATATTTGAACACATAGGTGGTGATGTGATCACTAAACCATAAAGTACAGAAGAAAAAGGGAAGTTCCAGGACTAAGCCTTTGGGCATACTCATGATTTATAGACTACACTGAAGGAATAGCCAAAAAAATAATTTTGAAAAGGAATATTCAGAGGAGAACAGAGCCATCACACACAGACACAAACACACCCCTATAAAGAAAAGAATATCCAAACAAAAAATGCCAAAACTTCAGAGAGCTCAAAAAAGAAAGAAAAATTGAGAAAAAAATCCAATATTTGTTGATCAAAAAATCATTAATAACATTGGGGAGAGAATCTTAATTAAATGATGAGGTTGGAAGTTAGGTTCCAGAAGAATAAGAGGAGAAGAAATGGAAATAATATGTGTAGACTATATTCTTGAGAAGCTTTGCCATGAAATTTTGGAGAAAAATTAAGGGATTATAAATGGAACTAGTTTGGTCAGTAGAGATCATTTTGTTTTTGCTTCTAATGACAAAAACACATGGACTTGTTTGTAGATAACAAGGAATTAGTCAATTGTTAGGCAGATAGTCTGCTAGAGAGAAAGAATGGAATTAAATCCTTTTCATATATAGAGAGAAATTTGCTTGGGGAGGAAAAGAGCTACTTTATCATATGAGAGAGAAGTGAAGGAGTAGTTAATGGTGGACTGTGTTGGAAGAATAAATGGGGAAGAAGAGAAAAAAGAATGCTCAGCAAAAGGCTACAATTTTGTTTTTGTTTTCAGTGACATTTGAAGCAAGGTCCTCAGCTTAGCAGATGAAAAGAAAGAGAACCATGAATAGATTTAGGATTAATAGAAATGACTGAAAAACTCTCTGTGGTAAATGGGATATATATTATAATATGTGTGTGTATGTATATACATATGCATTTATACACATATATGTTTATATATATATATACATACACATATATATGTGTGAGTAGTAGACTTGATTAAGTAGGTTCAAATTATTTTTCCAGCTCCTTTCAATAGCCCCTAAATAGAAACAAAGGAAGTAGATGCTGGGAATAAGCCAAGATTTGGGGTTTTAAAATGGAAGAGAAGTAACATCAAAATAATAATACTTGCTTGTAATTTTTTAGTTCAAAATATTCTAAATAAATAAAAATAAAACTTTCAATGGATCTATTGACTATAAGATAATATTCAAATTACTCATACATTCTAAACCCTCTCCAATTTGGCCATATGTTATCTTTCTAGATACATATGTCATTAAATAATCCATTTATTTTATAATCTGGTTCACTTAGACTGAGCAGTGTTCTCCATAAGAGCATTTTTCTTTCCATCCTCTGAACCTTTGTTCCTTGTTCCCTCCTTCAAAAGGGAACATTCATCCATTCCCTTCCACTCCTTGAGTAATAGAATCACAGTCTCTAAAATCTGAAAGTGGTATATAAGGATTTTTAGTCCATGTTCTAACAGAATAATTTCCTGTATAACATCAATAGGTGATCATATATCATTTATTCCAAGTTGTCTAGTTAAGAAGATTTGGTGACACATTCTGATGCAACACATGCCACATTTCAACAATGATCCTTGAAAACTATGCTGTACCTTGAAACAAAACCATCTTGTTTTGAACTTTCACCTTTGTCTCTTTGCTTTTCTGTTGGATAGACATGATTTAACACTCATCATATACTTGCAGGTAGCTAGCACGGTTTCTTTAGGTTTTCTCTTCTCAAAAAAAAAATCTCAATTTTTAAAAAATAACTTCATGTGACATGATTAACCAACATTATCCCTACACTCATGACCATCATCCTCTGCATAAGCTCTGGCTTAGTAATAGCTTCCCTTAAGATATATCAGTGGGAACCAAACCCAGTACTCTAGATGTCATCTGATTACATGAAACTCCAGCAGTATGATAACCATCATCATCTATATAAGTGAGTGAGGGAGAAAGAAAAGAAGGGAGGAAAGAAGGAGGAAAGAAAAAAAAGAATGGAAAGGAAAAAAGGGAAGGAATTTATTATGGATGTCCTTTATGCAATTGTGCTAAGTACTAAAAATACATACAGAAAAATCAAGATAGCCTCTAATATGAAGGAGCTCACATTCTGATTGAGGAGACAATAAATATAGGAGGCTATATGTCAAATGAAAATGTTTCAAAGAATAGGTATTATAACTTCTTTATTTTTTTTAAATTTGATGATGTTGAGTCTTTTGGTGGTAACTAATTTTCTTTTGAGTCTTCAATAATTGGGACTGACGAGAAGGCAGAGTTGTAGCACCTCCATAAATGGTAATTGAGTCTCATTTTCACAATTCACTGAAAGTAGTTCAAGATTATTTCTTGAGACCACTGACTATTTCATAAACACTGACTCTTGGGAGTCCACAGTTGTCTGAAGAGTGTTGTAGTGTTGGTTCTGAGGTCAGAAAAATCTGAGCCAAATCCTGCTCTTTTCACTCAGTGACCATATATGATCCTAGGCTATTTCTTTAAATTATTAGTGGACTGAAACAGCTTTGTAATGATTCATGATAGAGAAATTGCTGATTCTTATTGATAGAGGAGATAGATTACCTATGATCTCTTTACATCAATGAAATCGTAGCAAAGGATGAAAAACACATCAAAAATATTAAATATATACAAAAGTAGGCTATAGACTCTGAGGGCAAAAACTATGGTAAATTGTATGTTTATATCTTCAAATCCCTGCTTCATAAGAGTTGCATAGTAGATGATAAATCTTCATGGAATTAAAAGAGAATTCAACTGAATTCAATTTAACAAATGCAATACAGAAAAAAATATATATATATTGTAGTAGGTCCTGAGGGTAGAGGATATCAGAGTAAATCATTTTGGGTAATTATAGGATCTTATGCTGAGGATTCTCAAATCTACTTTTCCTTCCTCAAACTCTCTGTTGATCTTCAATCTTGTATTTCCAATTGCCTTTCAAACATCTCAAACTTGAGTAGACAGCTTAAACCCAATATGTATAAAACAAAACTATTACCTTTCTTCCTAAATCCTCCATCCTCTACTAAGGCATCTTAGTGTCTACTGATACTAGGAAAGTTCTTCCTAGTTCCCCAGCTTCCCAAACCATGAGTCATTGCAAGTTCTTTACTATAAATTTCATCTCTGCAGAATCATTTCATCTTTCATTGCAGCATATATGCCACATTCTCTCCTCTGACACTAAAATCGCTCTAGTGCAAGCCCTCATCATTTCATGTCTATGTTATTGCAACAGCCTTCTGGTGGATCTACCTGCCACAAACTTCTCCCCACTTTAATTCATTCTCCATTCAGTCACCCAAGTGATTTTCCTGAACCACTTATCTGATCAAGATACATTCCCGACATCCTACCCCAACTCAAAAAACTCAAGTGGCTTTCTATTGGCTCCAGGAATTCAAAGTTTTGCATCACTGTGTCTCTTCTTACTTTTCCAGTCTTTATATACTTTACTCCTCATATGGACTCTTTAATCTAGTGGCAATGATCTCCTGGATGTTTCAATAATAAAACACTACTTCTACCCAACTTGGGCATTTTCTCTGGCTGTCCCCATGTCAGAAGTGCTTTCTCTCCTTCACTCTGATGTCTAACCTCCCTGATCTTCCCATCTATAGTTCCCACTTTCTATGGAAAGCCTTTGTCAACCACTCTCAGTTCAATGTCTTCATTCCATTATTTCCTATTTTATCATGTCTGTAGTTTGCTTTGTATATATTTGTTTGCATGCTTTATTTTTCATTAAATTGTAAGCTCTGGGCAGCTAGATGGTGCAGTGGATAGAACATCAGCCCTGAAGTTAGGAAGATCTAAGTTCAAATTTCAAATCTGGTCTCAGACATTTAACACTTCCTAGATGTGTGACCCTGGGTAAGTCACTTAACCCCAATTGCCTCAGCCAAATATATATATATATACATATACATATGCATGTATATATGCAAACTCGATGAGGATAGGAACTTTCTCTTGTTTCTTTTTGTATCTCCAGAGTTTAGCACAGTGCCTGGCACAAAGAAGGCACTTAATAAATGTTCACTGCTCAATTGCTAAAAGATGGGATAAATCTGTTGAGATCTGATGAATGTGTAGGAAACACAAATGCATAAAAATAATAAAAAGCAGAGAATACTTCAGATAAAAGGGATAATAGCATAAGCAAAATTTCTCAGGCGTTTTATTCTTCCCCTTATGCCACATCATTACTGTTGTCTCTATTTTCAAGGTGGCCTAGCAAATCCGATTTCTCTAGGCAAGCAGTTCGTAATTTCTTTCCTTTGATTGTAATTAACAAGATTAATTGTTTATCTCCTTCCCCATTATGCTCCAATGAAGCCCACACCAGTGTATATCCCCAGAATATATGCATTCAGTATTCTTGTTCTGTTATTGTCAGAGCCATGTTATTATACTGCTTCATTAATGCCTATACATGTGGTTCAATTAAGATTTACAAATTAGGTTTAATTAAGGTTTAGAAGCAGTGAGGTGAACCCATGGTTAAGATGATGTTGTTGATTCCATTTATTTTTTTTACTTAGCATTTCTTATATCTAGGAAATGAGAACAGATGCTGAAGTTAGAGAAATGTCTTCTCTAGTTGCTTGGTCCCACTTGCTGCCCTTATTATCCTTCAGCAAATCAGATGCTGTTCTTTGGATTTGAAATATTGAATAGTTCTTATTATGTTAGTTACCCTTCCTTGAAAAAAAATAGACATAAACATTATATTGTATGCAATCAAAGAGATTCAATGGGTCAGAAATTCTAGTAACCATATAATAAATATCTAGGGTCAGATTGCTGTTGTTTGTCCATCCTTCTTGAAGAGGACCATGACATCAGGGGGTGATGCTATAACTTGAAAGTGATTGGATTTAAGTAAGGGAGAGACTGTGCAATTCACCAACCTCACTCTTTCCTCTGGAGTCAACTAGATCCAATGGAAAACTATAGATTAGGATTACTGGGGATAGCCCTGGAGTCTTTGGCAAGGTCAAGACCAGAGTGTTCATTTGGTGTTTTGTTTTTATTTGTGAACTTTACAACCATGAGGAAGAAATATTACCTCCCAAAGTCCCAGTGAAATGCGAAGAAAATCCCTATGAACCTGATTCCTGGGGTTCTTCTAGGAGGAACATGAATATGAATGTGTTATAACTGGTTACAAAAAGGTAAGAGATCGGCCTAATAATCCTCTTTAACTAGCAGAGCTATCTTTACATGTAGGAAGAATAGATATTGACTTATGTTGTCTCATTACAGCTACTAGGCACTTTCTATAGTCTCACTTTTACATGTGATCTAGGTATAGATGTGATCCTGGGTTCAGGAAGTCTATACTAGCAGAATACAAACTCTGACAAGTTCTCACAAGATGAAAAAGTTTCAAATATGAGTACATAACTTGTAAATGAGGTACTTTTTTGGAGGGAGAGGGAAGCAGCAACCCATAAAACATTTAAAAAAAAAGCGTGAGGGAATTATCTGTGACACTAGAGCAACAATCAAAGTTCCGGGAAATTTAATTATTTTTTGGGTTACAAAGAGCATGAACAACAAATCTAGTATGAAAATCTGAATCCAGTGGCTCCCTGAACAGGATCCTTTTCATTAAAGGAGTTTCGTTAGGAGTTTATCTAACACTGTAAGGGAAACGAATTAAAATACTTGCAGAAATATGATCAGGGAAATGATGGACACAACAATACTAAGTACACCTAAACATGTGTATATGTATATGTGTGTGTGTGTGTGTGTGTGTGTGTGTGTGTGTGTGTGTGTGTGCGTATGAGAGAGACAGAGACAGAGGGACAGATACAAAAAGAAACAGAGAGACAGAGAGAGACAGAGACAGAGAGAGGAGGTTGGGAACTACCTGTTTGAACTAAAGAAATGGAAAAGGAAGGAAAGAAGGAAGGAAGGAAAGAGAGAAGGAAGGAAGGAAAGAAGGGAAGGAAGGAAAGGAGGAAGGGAGGGAGGGAGAAAGAGAGGGAAAAAAAGGGAGGGAAAATGGAAGGAGGAAAAAAGAAAGAGGCAATTATTAAGAAGCTACTATAGACCAGACACTGTGCTAAATTCCTTACAGACATTATCTCTTTTGATCCCCACGACAGTGCTAGGAGGGAGGTGCATTATTACCCATCCCATTCCCATTTCCAGTTAAGAAAACTGAGACAAATAAGAAGTTAAGTGACTTGATTAAAGTCACAGAGCTAAGTATATATTTGTTGCTTGGCTTGAACTTCAGTCTTTTTGACTCGAGACATAGAGAGCTATCCACTGAGCAAACTTGCTAATAATATCTAATCCCAACTCCATTAACAACTGCATGAACCTGAATGGATTGCATCAAATCCATAAACCTTAATTTCTTCATCTGTCAAAGGGTGGAAAGTAATGATAACTACTTACTCCCTATCTATGTCATGGATTCTTGTGAGAATCACCTGAGGTAATTGGTTAGAAACTTGTTGAAAGCTATAAGATGCTGTACTCATGCAAGATATCACTATCATCATCATCATCATTGCCATTATCCTTGATGAAGGAAGGAGTAAATTGCTAATTAAATCAATAAAATGCACATGCAAATGTATTGCCCTGATATCTCAAGGAGAGGCTTTATGTCCTCCCAAAAAGAGCTATTACAAGCTCAGTGCATCCTTTTTTATTAGAACAGCTATAACTGTTCTATGTAATATTAATAATAATAATAAAAATGTAAACCACCATTATATCATTTTCTGAGTGGGGGTAAAGGGAGAAAGTGGTAAATGCTGGTAATATTTTATGCAGAAGCATTTGACAATTAATCCATTCGTGAAAGTACTCTCAGCTTTCTGGACTCCAAGTAGTACATCTTTCTGTTCCTTCCAGCTATAATGCCCTGCTCCAAGAGAGTCACACCTATCTTTCCTTCTAAAAATAGTATTCATGCTTCCAAATGTAGCTTAGATGTCAACTACATCATGAAATCTTCCGTAATCTTCCATAATACTACCACTTAGCAATGATCTATCTCTCCTCTGATAATTAATATTCAGCATTTTTCTTCTCTACTTTTCCTGTTAATATATTCTAACTTGAATTACATTTTTTTGAGTATTTTAACAACCCATCCCAACTGAATGGTATGACTAATTAAGATCAGGGACCAAATTTTAGTTGAATTTGTTCTCTGTAAAATACAGACTTGATACTTCACAATAAGTGCTCAATAATGTAAGTGCACACATGTTGTGAGATGATGAGGTAGAGCATGGGTCCTAGAATCTCTCTAGTTAGGATTACTCAAATCGTCTCTATAACATTTTATACAAGTGACCATTCCACTTCTGTTGAAACACATCCATTGAAGGAGGAGTAGCTACTTTACTAAAGCATCCCATTCACATTTGGAAAGATTTCATGTTAGGTTGAACAAAAATATGCCTCTTTAAATGTTCATCCATAAGTTTATATCTCCTCTTTCATCTCAATAAAGTTGGGCATAGGGCTTCTCACTCAGATGCTATCATTACATTCATGCAATTCTAATATGTGTCGCATAGTATTCATCTCTTTATGACTAAAGAAATTTAATGCCCCTTTTACATGTCAACCCCCAATGAAATAGTTTTTTTGCAGCTTATATTATAATGAGTTCCCTTCTCATACATCTCTTCTTATACATATACACAATATCTCCCATTTGGTGATATCTCTTACAATTGTTCATTCATGGGTGTTTTTTTTTTAAATTAAAGGATGAGTTGAAGACAAACCTTCCAGGTGCTCTGAACTGCTCTCAATGATATTCATCACATTGTTCTCACACTTGCCCAATAGCCTTTTTCATTGCCACTAACTAAAAATCCTAAGGTCAATTTGGAATTCTAAGTAAAATAGTTCATTTTTAAAGTTTTTATTCTGTTTGGATCACATGTTCACATTGAAAGTTGTAGTAAACTTGGTACAAGTCATTTTACATGTTTACAAAATCTTTGAGTTAGAAGAAACAAAAGAGATTATCTAGTTCAAAGTGTATTTGGAAAGGAATTCATGCCATGACATTTAGGGAATAGCCCAGCCACAAAAGTGTCTTTCATTTGATGATCTTCTGACATAGGAAAGTCATAATCTATAATTGTGGAGCAATGCTATTGATTATTGTGGACATCTCTCATTTTTTAGTAATTGTTTTTCTTTATGTCTTCAAATTGGGTATAATGTATGGGAAGTATTATCTGGGTGATGGAATAGGGTAGTATTACTGATTCCCAATAACCATGTGATTATTATGAACAAACACAACAATGTTCCACTCTCACTGTTACTGGCTTGTTTTCTTTATTTTTTCTGGGTTCAAACCAAGTTGATGCATAGACTTAAAATATTAGCATTATTGGAGATGTTATATCTCAAATTGAGCTTGGATTAATAGAAGAGGCATGGGAATTTAAATGGCTCACAGTCATCTTGCTCTTTCATCACTCCCATTTCTTTAGCACATATTCTTCATTCAGGAGAATTTCTCCTAAGGTCAAAAGCTCAAGAAATTTGAAACACTTTTACTAATGGTCAGGAATTAATGCTCTTAAACCTTATTTTAACTAATCACCTAAGTTGGGATTAAACTTATAGAACAAAGGTTTCTTCTCTAAAATAGCTGTCCATTTATACTGACAGCATAAAAGTTCTTTGATGATAGAAAACTTTTTCATTCATGTCTTTCTATCCTCAGTTCCTACTACAGTTACTAGCATGTAACAGAGCCAAAGGCAATTAATTATAAACTGAACTAGAACCATTCAGATGGAGATTGGGTATTTTTCTGGATGCCATTAAATTAAAGTGGAACAAAAATATTTAAATATTTTAATTTTGTTGGATTCCACCACATTCTATGCTGAAGCTCGAAAAAGTATTTCATTAAACTGCAGGTCTCAAATGTGAGATGAAATGATCATTCTACTCAACTCAGTAAAACTAAGCAGAGGATTACTCAATCAGGTGATATCATTAGGTTCCAGTAACCCTAACATATATGTCACAATATCACATCTCCTCACCAACTTACTTTTCCTCCTATCAATGCTTTCCAGCTTACCAATGTCCTTTCTAGAATTTGACTCCCAAGACCAATTCAGCTACAACCAGAGCAGAATACAAAACATCATCACCTCCCTCTTCCTTGACAATATCCTTCTCACAAAACTAGATCGGATTACATTAAATTTGATGGCTGTCATATCACACTGACTCAATTTGCCACCATTTTTGTTCTGTCTGATAAAATGACTGCCTTCTCATCTGGTGAAGATTGTACATAACCATGTGACATAGCCCTATCCTCCTCTTCCTCAAATCACATTTTAGACCACTTCAAAAGAGTGGGAGACAAAACCAATGTGCAGTGGAGGTCATTCATATTTTCTTAAATATCTATATCTCCCACTAATCTGGATCTCTCTGCACTGTTGAACATTAATGCAAAGAACTGTCTCCAGTGGCTCAGCAGGCTAAAAGACTGATCACCTTCAATTCTTCAATCTGATTCAACAAGAATGTATTAAGTACCCCTGATATGCCAGAGATCAAAATATGACAGTCTCCTCCCATGATCATCTCTCCCACAAAAGAATTCCTACTATCCTGATATTTATATTATTCTCAAATGACACAGTTAAATTAATACAAAACATTAAAAAACACAAAGTGGACATATTTTTTCTTATTTTTTGAAGGTGGGGGGAGATAAGAAGAGAAATTGCCTAACTGCTCAAAAGAAAGGTCATTGGATAGTTTACAAACAGGTCAGCTCACTATCCCTTCATTGCACATTATTTTTCATCTTCACTCCCAGCCCAGGAAATTAATTTGCACCACCTCCTGAATTATCAACCTTTGAATTCCTCTTTCCAAGTAATCCACAATTGTAGTGTTCTACATCCTGTCAGAGAGCAGCATTCAAATATTAAAGATTCTACATTTGATCAATCAATACATTCAATTCAATACAACAAACACAGCATTTCTTCTATATCTTCTGTGTTCAAAGTACTGTCACAGGCCCAGAGAAAGATAAAAAGCTTATATAAAACAGTCACTGCCCTTAGAGAACAATAATCTAGTAAGGAGTTAACACTCAATCATAGAGAACAGCAATTTAGAAAAAAAACACATGAAAAGAGTGTGAGGGATGTATAAAACAAAGTACTTTATGAGCACTAAGATGTCATTATCAATCAGAGGATGCTGTGAAGGCTATCTGGAGTATGTGGCAGTTAAGAGTTAGACTTTGAAGAGTAGACTAAAATCCAAAATATCATAGAGAAAAGGATTCAACAAACATTGAATGCTTATGTTTTGAAGGTTATTTTGGGTAATAATAGTGTGAATATAGTATCATCCCTGCCCTTAAGTTTATAGTTACATAGAGGACATATGATATAGACTTGAATAATGATGATACAAGGCATAATTTAATAGCATCAAGGCAGGAGTAAAAATTGTGAAAGATTCTAGAAGAAAGAATATGCGAGAGAGGGAGCAAGTGACATCTGAATTAAGTCTTAAAGGAATCAATCAACTAATATTTATTAAGGGAATACTGTATGCCAGAAATGAGACCCTTATGACATAGTGGACAAATAGCTGAATCCAGAGAAATCTACATTCAAGTTCTGATTCTGACATACTAACTCTGAGACCCTGGGTAATTTAGTGCTCTCAGACAACACACTAAGGTGATAACTTACAAAGAATGTGCCAGTTGTATTAATAGTAAGAGTTTCCTATCTAGGAGGACTGTATATCAATGAAATCATATGTCTATTCTGTATACATTTCCCTATATTCCAGGCAGTGTAAGAGGGACGGTGGAGAAAAGGCAGATAGGTAATGATTGGGACAAGGTTATTTGAGTTGTATTATCTATAGCTAGAAAGGATTTCATAGGTTGTGTAAATTCACTTTTCTGAAAGAAAATGGTCAATTGATGTTGTAGAAAGAGAGGTAGAGAGGTTGCCCAACTTATCATTTAACTACATAGTAGTACAAACTGAACTCAGAAACTCTGACCCTAAAACTAGTGCTTTTCCTGATATAGTGTCATAGAGGAGACATGAGCAGAGAATAGATAGATAAAATTTAGAAAGATCCCAGTTTGGCTGAACTTGTTGATTTTCTATAGCCTCTGGACTAGGTGTTCTGTAGAAAAATTCAGTATGGAAAACATAGTATCCGGCCTCAAAGGGAATGAAATCTATTATGAGTTGTGCGAATGAATAGGCCCCTTTCAGGTCAATTCAGCAAGCATTAATTGTGCATCTACTATATGCCTGACACTAGTGTAGATGATATACTAGATACAATGACAATAATGATAAAGTCTCTTTCTTTAATGAACTTCTACTACAGAAAGAAGGTGTGGCAAGGTTCTTTGCACAACAAATAAGTAAACTTGAGTAAATGTAAAGAAAGACAGATTGGGACAGAGAGAAACAAGGAAAAAGAAGAAGAGAAGGAAGAAGAGAGAGAAAGACAGACAGAGAACAGAAAGAGACAGAAGGACTGAAGTAGAAGGCTGAGGTTATTGAGTTTTTGTTTCCCCAGTGCCTAACCTTGCACACATTGCAAGCAGGCATTTACTATTTTATTTGTTACATGGAGTTTTATTAAATTCAGTAGAGGGAATTGTTTAATTCCCTCTGAATTAAACTGAAAAATTGTTTAATTCAGGAGTATATGGTCAGATTTGTTCAATAGACTTTTGCAAAACAAAATAAAATACAAAAAGTGAGTTTGCAGTTTTTTTTCTAAATGCATTTAGAGAATCAGTGTTCAAAAATTTTAAAGAGTATGTTAATTTCAGTGTTAATTATGATAACCAAAGGAGGTTTTCTGGAGGAAGTGATGCTTGAGCTTCAAAGAGGAAAAAAATAGGATTTTAAGCAGAAGAGTAATCTTATAACTTTAGTCTTATAATTTTCAATTTTTATCAATGTCTTTTTTAGGGTGTTGCTTTTTAATTGCTGAAGTTTTTGTTTTGAATTTTGAAATAAAAAGCAAGGATCATTTCTAAAAGTACAAGTACAATCCAGTTGAATTTTTTACATACCTAAAGTACAAGTTTCTTCTTTGACATCCTTGCTTCTATTTTTTAAATAGAATGCCTTGTCTGTCCTCCTAAGAGGAAACAAATCAATGGAGCATCAATAATTAAGCAAGAAATATCAGTTTCACAACTGTCTTCTTGGCAAATTGAGAGATTGAAAAACAGCTCCCAAACACAGTCCTTTGAACAATGTTCATGAATAATTAACCATGTACATGCATATACCACAAGGTATAAATAAAAATCCTGCTAATGGGGTCTTACTTTCTGTGTTATTTCGATGTTCAGTCATTGGTCTAGTTCAGAGACAAATGAATATTTATGCCCAGTGACATATTTACATCAAATTGGCTGTGTGACCATCAGGAAGGCATTTAATCTTTCAATGCCCTGGCTAGATATCTAAGATTATCAGTTATAGAAGAGTTGCTGGTCATTGCCTGCAGAGGAAGTTACACTGATGAATGCAGGACCAAATTGGATGGAGACTGGGGAGAGTTGAAAGCAGTGTGTTAGGCAACAAGCATTTATTAAACTCTTACTATATGTAGACATTATGCTAAGTGCTAGAGATACAAAGAAAAGTAAAATGAAATATAATCCTTGTAATCAAAAAGATTATATTTTTAATGAGAGTTAACAATACATATAAGGGAGTTAAAATGGTAGAGGGAGACAGAATGCATCTGCATGGGAGTGTGATGTCCAAAATCAATCAGAAACAGTAAGAGAGGAGCATAACCAGTCTGAGCTTGTCACCTAAATGAAGTCCCAATGAAGAACTTTTTTATGGAAGAAAATGTCTAGCTTGATGATGCAATATTCCTAAGTGGGGACCCTAGATCCTGAGCAATTTTTTTAGAGAGAATGTAAAGGAAGAAGAGGTTTGGAAAATTAGATCTCCTCCTCTTATAATTAATTATCCTTGTTATCAAAGGGCATATGCATGTGTGTGGTGTATGTCTACATCATGTATTATTTACAGAGACTGTGCCAGAATAGGGATTGAATGATGTTGAAGTTTTGGTAGCAAACCCAATCTAGTAATGCATATCTGAATGATAATCAACTAAGCTTGTACCATCTTTTAGTTCCTCCTGCAAGGCACTATCATTACCAACTGTTTTGAAGACTGCTGGGATACTAAAGCATCAAGAGAGTGTCATCTGCCTCAGTGTCATCTCTTACTCATGGCAAGAACACTAGTAGAGACAAACTTGTGTTGGATGACTACTATGGAAATTTTTGTTGAAAGGTTATTGAGTAATATCAAAGAGTGAGTAGACATACTGCCAGATCTTATTCATGGAGACATGATAAGAATGTCAAGAATATTATGCTTAGGGTCCAGAAAGAAACCTTGATTTGAAACCTAACTGACACTTGGTAGTTATGAGACCGTAGGGAAGTGATATCATTTTTTGAGTTCAACTTTCCTTCTCTGCAAAATGAAAAAAAAAAACCTGAACTTGTTAGTGTTTTTAGAGTTATTATGAAGAAATTGTTAATTAATGTTGAAGTACCATGGAAACAAGATAGTAAGAAAATAATTTGTCAAAAATATTTGATATGTTTGATTATGATATTTAGAGTAGCATAATGTCTGAAGAATTAAATTTGCAAGCTATCCATAGGACTTGTCTGGAATAAGAAAATTGCAATATTACCAGAAATGTAAAATCAAGAAATAAAAGTGGCTATTTATTTAGCAAGAGTAAAGGATAAGAGTACAATCCTTCTCTGGTATCCACAATCTTAAGGAAAGCCTCTAAGATGTTAGATAGATATTCTGTTATGGACTTTTTTTGGGAAGATGTATTCTAGGAGAGGTCATGAATGATTTCTTATTTGCCCTATTAGAAACTGAACTTTCCATATTGAAAAAGTTATGGATCCACTGACATACTGAAGAATTAAACTTATATTCGGTATCAAAACATAAATTCTGTAATGTCAGGAAATATGTTTCAACTATTCCTGTATCTGCAATGTCTATCACAGTGTTCTATGGTAAGTGCTTATTAAATGTTTATTATATGGAAGGTTTCCTCAGTTTTCCTTTTTATGTTGCTTATGAAGACAAGGCCAACCTTGACTGACTTTCTTAAAGCCAATGAATTTTAAAATATCAGATTTCACTAGATTAATGTAATTGTATTTTCCTAGAAAACTTTTTTGTTTTACATTAAAAAAGATGAAACAATGAACTTTTATTATAACATATATTCATAAAGATTAAATTTAATTAGTTCATATTTCAAAGAATTTCCTAAATTTTAATTAGAGAGAGCTACACAACTTTTCAACCCTGGCTGTAATTAAGTGAATAAAGAATGAAAATTAATGTCTTTCCATTACCCGTTATGACATCATAGGTGTTAATGATTTGTTTATTGCTCCTTTGCTGATGGGTCAATATCAATTAAAAGGAGTCCTCACTTGAGAAAAGGAAAGCCACATCCTTTGCATTTTGAGTGATTTAATTTAATATTTCTATAACAAGAATCTATCTTGGCCTCAAAAAAACGTTGGGGAAGAGACGTGGTATCTTGTACCTGGTAACTGGTATCTAGATAAAATTAAATGTAGAAAACTGAAATAAAATAAATTAAGATAAAACAAACTAAAACACCCTGAGATAACAAAGTGGGACTTCAGTGTTTATGGAATAACTGAATAAATTATGTTATGAATATCATTGTGTCATAAAAAATTACAGCAAAGGGAGTTTCAGGGAGTCTTGTAAAAACATATACTGATTAAGTATTTCATATATATTAGGTACTATGATAAAATATTGGTATATTGATAAAAAAACAGCTCTTCCCTTTAAAGATTTTTATAAATACAATACACAAAATGAAACTGAAAAAGTTTTTTTATTAAAGATTTTTATTTTCAAAACATATGTATGGATAATTTTTCAGCATTAACTATTGCAAAACCCTGTGGTCTAATTTTCCCTCCCCTTCCCCATTCTCTCCCCTAGATGGCAAGTAATATATGTTAAACTTGGTAGAAATATATGTTAAATCCAATATATACATACATATTTATGCAATTATCTTGCTGCATAAGAAAAATCAAATTAAGCAGGAAAAAAGAGAAAGAAAATAAAATGCAAGCCAACAACAACAAAAAGAGTAAAAATGCTATGTTATGAACCACGTCAGTTCCTATCCTCCTCTCTCTGGATGTAGATGGCTCTCTTCATCACAAGATCATTGGAACTGGTTTGAAACATTTCATTGTTGAAGAGAGCCACGTCCATCAGAATGGATCATCATATAGTCTTGTGGTTGCCGTGTATAATAATCTCCTGGTTCTGCTCACTTCACTCAGCATCAGTTCATGCAAATCTCTCCAGGCTTCTCTGAAACAATCCTGCTGGCCGTTTCTTACAGAGCAATAATATTCCATGACATTCATATACCATAATTTATTCATCCACTCTCCAATTGATGGGCATACTTTCAGTTTCCAGTTTCTAGCCACTACAAAAAGGGCTGCCACAAACATTCTTGCACATGTGGGTCCCTTTCCCTCCTATGGGATATAAACCCAATAGAAATACTTGTGGGTCAAAGGGTATGCACAGTTTGATAACTTTTTGGACACAGTTCCATATTGCTTTCCGGGATGGTTGAATCTATTCACAATTCAACCAACAATATATTAGTGTCCCAGAGAAACTGAAAAAGTTGAGGAATACTGCCAGAGTACCTGGTAAAGTGATGAACATCCCAGTGGAATTAAAACCAAACAGATTAGCAGATGGATATAAAGTGATGCTATGGGAGTAGTTTTTTCTTCTTTTTTTGTAATTTTATTTTATTTTATTTTTTTATTAATACTTTTTATTTGCAAAACATATCTATGGGTAATTCCTAAACATTAACCCTTACAAAGCTTTCTCTTACAAATTTTCCCCCCTACTCCACACTCCTCCCCTAGATGGCAGGATATTCACTACATGATAATTATGTTAGAATACTTAAGAAATCGAATATATGTATAGTTATTGCCACACATCATTTTTTGTGCAGGAGAAATCACATCTTTTTTTTGTTAAAAGCTTTTTATTTACAAAACATATGAGTGATTTTTCTACATTGACCTTTGCAAAAACTTTTTTT
>JAJPUD010008285.1:23570-50340 GCA_023553655.1 Myrmecobius fasciatus
TAGATGACAGGTATTCTAATACATGCTAAATATGATAAATTATATGACAAATCCAATACATGTATACATATCTATACAGTTATCTTACTGCACAAGAAACATCAGATCTAGAAAGAGAAGAAGAAAAAAACAACCTAAGAAGGAAAACAAAATGCATGGAAATATTCACACAAAGCGTTAAAATGCTGTGTTGTGGTCCATACTCAGTTCCCACAGGCCTCTCTCTGGATGTATATGACTATCTTTATCGCTGAACAATAGGAACTGGTTTGAATCACATCATTGTTGAAGAGAACCATGTCCATCAGAATTGATCATCGTATAGTCTTGTTGCTGTGTATAATGTTCTCCTGGTTCTGCTGATTTCACTCAGCATCAGTTCATGCAAGTCTCTCCAGGCCTCTCTGAAAACCTCCTGTTGATTGTTTCTTACAGAACAATAATATTCCGTAACAGAGAAATCATATCTACAAGAAAGAATAATCTGATAAAGGAAATACAATGCAAGTAAACCTCAACAGAGAACATGAAAATGTTATGTTGTGGTCCACATTTCACATCCCTCTCTCTGGGTGTATATGGCTTTCTTCCCCGAACAATTGGAACTGGTTTGAAGCATTTCATTGTTGAAGAGAGTCATGTCCATTAGAACTGATCCTCATATAGTATTGTTGTTGCCGTGAATAATGATCTCTTGGTTCTGCTCACTTTACTGAGCATTAGTTCATGCAAGTCTCTCCAGGCCTCTCTGACATCGTCCTGCTGGTCGTTTCTTACAGAACAATAATATTCCATAACATTCGTATACCATAATTTATTCAGCCACTCTCCAATTGATGGGCATCCCTTCAGTTTCCAGTTTCTAGCCACTACAAAAAGAGCTGCCACAAACATTCTTGCACATGTGGGGCCCTTTCCTTCCCTTATGATTTCTTTGGGATATAAGCCCAATAGAAACACTGCTGGGTCAAAGGGTATGCATAGTTTGATCACTTTTTGAGCATAGCTCCAAATTGCTTTCCAGAATGGCTGGATCTGTTCACAGCTCCACCAACAATGCATCAGTGTCCCAGTCTTCCCACATCCCCTCCAACATTCATCTTTATCTTTTCCTGTCATTTTAGCCAATCTGACAGGTGTGTAGTGGTACCTCAGAGTTGTCTTAATTTGCATTTCTCTGATCAATAGTGATTTGGAGCAAGCTTTTTCTTCTATATTCCACCCCTCCAATGAGCTAAGGATACTGATAGGAATTTGGAACATATGAACACTTGGAATAGAAATGTCTCCAAATTTCTGCACCTAGTGTTTCTTTCGAGCTACTACAATTTTGTTTGGCTTGAAGAGCACAGTACTTTGTTGATAAGCATGCATCATGCTGGGTGATCCTGTGCCAATGTCTGCCATGTTTCACAGTCAATTCAAAAGTTCTTAAGGGAGACCTTGAGTACCCTTGGAACTTCTTCTGATATCCATACAAGTACTTTAGACAAACATACTTTTGTCTTTTTTGTCTTTTAGACAAACATACTTTTAACATGGCCAGCATATCAGATTTGGGTTTTCTGCAGTAGATTCTGAAATGTTTGGCAGGCCCAGCTTGAGAAAGAACTTCCCTGTCTGGTTCTTTGTTTTGCCCAGTGATCTTCAAAATCTTCCTAAGACAATTCAAATGGAAATGAATCAGTTTCCTGAGATGGTACAGGTATATTGTCCAGGTTTCACAGGTATACAATGAGGTCAGCTCTATGACTCCATGGATGTTCAGTTTGGAAGGCAATCTAATATGTCTTCTCTCCCACAAATTCCTTCACAGCCTTCTAAACACTGAACTAATTCTGGCAATGTGTGTATCCACCTCATCCTCTATGTGCACATTCCTAAAAAATATAATGCTAAGTTAAGTGAATTTATCCACAGCATTTAAAATTTCTCCATTTGCTGCAACTAATGATTCTAAGTATTGGTGGTGTGGTTCTGGTTGCTAGAGAAATCATATTTTGTCTGATCTTCATTGTTAGATCAACATTAGCACAGATAGTAGAGAATTGAATCAATTTGATGAATCTAAGCCTTAAAGATTGCATTCAGTGCACAATCATTTGCAAAGAAAAAGTCATGCACCAATTCTTCCTCCACTTTGGCCTTGACTGGTAGCCCTTTTTTCAAGGTGGTAGTTGACTGACGCCTTTTTTGTCCTGGTTGAAGGCATCTGACAATGTCACAGAAAGCATTCTGCTAAAAAACATGGAAGCAAGCACACAACTCTGATTTACTCCATTGGTGACTGGGAACTCTCAAGAGCAATATCCATTATCCAGAACCCAGGCAAGCAAGCCATAATGAGACTGACATACAGCACTGCTGAACTTCTCTAGGCAATGAAACATTTTGACGATTATTCAAAAGCCCTCATAACTGAGAATATCAAAGGCCATTCTTACATCAACCACATTGCATACAGTCTTCTGTATTATGCTCCTGGAAGTTCTCCTAGTCCTCAGGCAGCAAACACTGTAGCAACTGTCCCTTTCTGAATTCACACTAGTTCTCACTAAGATGACCATCTTACAGTTGAAATATCAGTCTCACTTGTTGCACCTTCATCATTCTCACATCCTGTTGTCTCTTCTTATAATGATGCATTCTATTAAATGTTAGTGTTTGCTTTGAGGGTATATCTAGTTCTGACTTTTGTAAACTGGCATTCATTTGCATGTCTTGTTTCCCTCAGGGATACACCATTTGTCTGTGATCCCTACTTAGTTCTCATAACAAGAACTGTTAATGTTTCATGTCTACTGGATTATATTGTCCATAAGTGTGTGCATGTTCCATCTTCTGATGGTGAATGAAATCATCACAAAAGTTTTGGTACATTTATTGTTTTTCATAGAGTGAAATTTTCACCTAACGTGGCAGGCAGACCAGAGCTGGGTAAAGCAGACAATTTTTAGCACATCTTTTCTACAGCCTTCTTCATTCCAGGAGGTGAGCAGTGTGGTCCTTAAAAAAAGGCTGCTTATGGAGCAGTTAAATGGTGCAGCGGATAGAGCACCTGCCTGAAGTCAGGAGGACCTGAGTTCAAATCTGACCTCAGACACTTAATACTTCCTAGCTGTGTGACCCTGGGCAAGTCACTTAACCCCAATTGCAACAGAAAAAAGGCTGCTTATATACCCAGAGGGCTGTCTACTGTTCTTTCAGTCCAGTGAGAAGACCTTATAGTATGGACCATCTGTGTACTGGATTGTGACTACAACTTCCATTGTATCTGAACCTGCTCTTTCATCATTTGCATATCACCACAGGATTTTGAGATAAGTAAACTTGGAAAGTATTGGTGATATCTTTTGATTCCTTCATAAATTGGGCTTTAGTAAGGCAGAGTTGTTTGAAGTCATTAGCCTCACTCTTTCTTCCGGAGTCATCAAAGTCCAGTGGCAAGTCAAAAGTCAAGGTAATTTATAGTGACTAAAAATGAAATGTATGACCTTGGCATCTTCAATGTCTAACCAAGTGCTAAGCACTCGATAGCACCTGTTCAATCACTTTCAGGACTTTTAGCACAATTTATTTTCATCCTCCTATTCTGCCCTGGGAAATCTTCATATATTTGAGGTAGATGGCCTTTAACTCACTGTTGGGTTTGAGACTCTTCAGATAACTTTAAAGTAGTTTAACTCATTTGCCAAAACATTTTACTATTCTGTAACTATTGTGTATACTATAGTTTCTTAAAATATAGGTAAAAATTGGGTAAATTAGGTAAACAACTAAAGTTGAAAGACCTGAAAAAAGACACAGCAGCCCTCCAACTAGAGGTACTACTCTTGCCTGAACACTCTACACCCACATATAAGAATCCATTGAAGGAACATGGCAGGTTTATAGTGGGAAATTCTCAAGGTCGAGTGGAAGGATAATGAAAGCTGTTTTCATATATCACAAGATATACAGAGGATAAATTGTAGTTGTTTCATTTGGTCCCAGAGGATTATAACATGGGCAAACTATGAGACATAGGTGAAATCCATCTACCATGGATTCTGTATTATCAAAGGATAAAATGATTTCATAGGCAATACAAAAAGAGGTAATGGGCTGCTTATGGCCCTGAGAACATAATTGGCCAACATATAATGTACACCAAGTACTTGACTTGAAGCTAAAACTTGAATTAATGGATAGAAATTGTAGAGATAAATTTAAGTATGATGTCAAGAAAAAAATTAGCAATTAGGATTCTCCCTCTTAAGAAGTGGCAGATTCTCTTTCCTTGGAAGTCTTCAAGCAAAGGTTAGTGATCACTTTTCAGATATACAGTAGTGGGGTTTCCATTTCTGTATGAGTAGGACTGAATGGCTGCCTTCTACACAAAGTCCCTTCCAACTCTGAAATTCTGTGATTTTGTGGTTATTGTGTGGATAAAAGAAAATGACATATAAAAACACTTCCACAAGCATTAAACACGAAGCAAATACAACAGGTTATAAATAATTTCTATGAGAATCATCACCATCATAGTCAATATCTTGTGGAAATTATACTCACACTAAGGTTTGGGGAGAGAAAATGGGATTTGGGAGAAAGAGAAAATTAGTATGGGCACTTAGGTGGCACAAAGGATAGAATACTGGGACATAGACAGGAAAACTCATCTTCCTCTCTTCCAATCTGGCCTCAGGCACTTACTATTTAACCCTGAGCATATGTACTTCAGTTTCCTCATTTGTAAAAGGATCTGGAAAAGGAAATAGCAAACCATCCCACTATCTCCAGAAAGCCCCAAATAGGGTGATGAATTGTTAGATATGACTAAATAGTAACTAAACAAGGAAGGCAATTAAGGCTTTTGTCATGAGGTAGAACAGAGCACAGGATTTGGAGTTAAATGGCATTTTCAAATTCCAAATCTGCTACTGTGTCTTGAATAGAGAGAAATCAGCTCTCTACTCTGAGACTCCATTTCATCATTTATACTTTCCAGGGATGTCCACATTGATAATGAGGTTGACACACACAATGCCAGAGCTAACTCAGTCTTTGGGAGGCTCCGAAGGAAAGTGTGGGAGAGAGCAAGTATTAGACTGACTACCAAACTGAAGGTCTGCAGAACTGTTGTGCTGACCTCATTGTTGTATGTCTGTGAAACCTGGACAGTATACCAGTGCCACGTGAGGAAATGGAATCACTTCCATTTGAATTGTTTTAGGGAAATTCTGAAGATCCCCTGCCAGGATAATATATCAGACACTGAGATCCTTTTTTTCCCAAAATTATTCTGCCAAGCAATCCAACTGTACTGCAAAAAGCACAATGCCACTGGGCTAGTCACATTGTTTGAATGCCAAATGTATGTTTGCCAAAAATATTATTTTATAGAGAACAGGGAAAGTGCTCACAAGGTGGTCAGAAAATGAAATGCAAGGATACTCTCAAGGAATCTCTTAAGAACTTTAGACTTGATTATACAAAATGTGAGACATAGGCACAGAACAGTTCAGCATGGCATGCCTTTATCAGAGAAGATTTTGAGCTCTATGAGCAAAAAAGAATTGAATTAGCTCAAAGGAAACAGTAGCTGTGCAAAGTTAGAGAAGCCATCCCAAAAGTTCATAGGGATTTTTTTTTGTCTGACCAGTGGCAGAGCTTTCCAAGCTCATATTTATCTGATCAGCCACAGGTGGACACCCTTTAACTTGACTCTACATAGTGATATCATTTTGGTCGTCTTCAAGAATAAAGTGCAATAACCAATCAACCATCATCTATAAAATGGTATCTAGTCTAAGGTCTTTAATCCCTTCTATATCATATTCTATAATTTTTGTTCTTCAGGTCAGGAGTGAGATAGTTCATGAAGAAGGATGAATAATAAAAGGCATTTTTATGACCCTTTTTGTGGCACAAGTCCCATGGAGGATTGGTAGAAACTTTTTCCAATGTTGAATCTTACTTAAAATGTTTTCACCCTCTGAGCCAAGCAAGCTTGGTTAGAATCTGAGTCTTCCACCCCATCCATTTCTAATTTTGTTATATGGTGATTACATGGGCTGTGTAAGGAAAATGAGGCAAAGAATTCCTGCCATGTAATTATATTTTAAAAGCCAAGTAATAGCACTACTTTTATTAGCAATAATAATTATCAGGCCTCTTAATATTGCCTCGGATAAAGAAATTCTATGTAATGATTTGATAGTGACAGTTTTACACCCATGTCATATTAACATGAGTAATTGATCTTATGTCAAGGGGAAATGATGTACACTTGCTTTATTAAAAAGCCATATACTGCAAGAATAGAAACACAAATCTGGGAAGAAAGGGAAAAACAAATCTTGCTGAGTTGTAAGGAATAATTTCCCTGCAATGCCACAATGATGGGTTAAACAAATACTTGTTTACTAACAGATACATCTTGAAGCAAGGAAGCATATGTTAGCCTTACAATCTTGATTGGAAGAGATTTTAACTTTTTTTAAAATTTAACCTTCATTAGAAATCTTCTCATTCAGTGTTTTAGGAAGGTGAAGCCCAGACTGGGAAAGCCACTTGGCTGATGTTACACAAAACATCTTTATATAGTTCTTAGTATTGAAAAGGTCTTCATAACAATGAAATTATGAAATACCTTTCCTTAAAACATCCACCCATTATTTTTGTTCTACATCTCAAATGATGTAGAACCACTCTAATACCTCTCATATATGGCAATTATACAAAATATACAATACAGAAATGATAGGTATTTTTTAATCTAAACTTTTCTCTAGGAAATCCTTATAAAAAAGGATTTTAAGTCCCTTCACCATCCTTCTAGTTAATCAATGCCACTTTAATTGAAGCATTTACAATGAATGAGATCCAAACTCCAGGAGTAGTCAGATATGAGTACTATATAACAAGGGGAAGTGAGGTAGAAGATCATTGACTTACCAGGTACAGGAGTAAATAAAAACACATTTAATTCATTCTACTGCCTTTGTTCCATCGATATACTTACACCCTTTTCTATGTCTCCTGACATTACCAAGAAGTCATAAGTGCATGGCCTGATTTATTTGTACTCTCACTGCCATAGTTTGTTTTCAGAGCACCCTTTTTTGTGTGATCCTAGTAAAGGTTATGACTTTCAATGAGTAAATAAGTTAGCTTTTTATTTACATCTATTGTCCATGTGGGAAATGCTGTCAAGATTGGGGTGCTCTCTATGACTGAAGTTTATTTTAAAGATCAAAGACTAATGAGATTCAATTCAATAGAGATATATCAAGCATTGATTATGTTAAAAAAAAACTATAATAGTTTGGAGATATGAAGATGAAAAAAATGACCCAATACTTCATCATGGATTTCATAATTTAATATTACATTATTTTTATTAGTAGTAGTATATCAATAATTTTTATAATTAATAGATCATGCTACATTATATTAGTTCATAATTATATTTGATATTTTATGAAACATATATTAATTATTAACATCTCATTGTTTTATTATTTAATATATATGTGGAAGCAGATAAGTATATATAATATGTGAACAAAAGAATAAGATTAATTTTAAAATGTGATGCTTAATTATTAAATATATTTTCTAAGTCTTTAGGTTCAAATCCATCTTCAGATACCTTCCAACTGTGTGACCCTGGGCATATAACTAAAATGTTTATTAAGAACCATGCTTAAGTGTGAAGGGGCAAGTCAATTCTCAAAAGCCCCCACAGCTGTGAATCATGACGCACTTGAAGGAATTGCAAATTAGCCTTTATTGACACAGATGTTGCTTGTGAATTGGAAATAAAATAAATTGGAGGCAAGAGGGAAGAGGAGAGAGGTCAGAGAATGCAATTGCCTCTCAGTCTCCTTATATCATTAGCATCCTCTCACATGAAGGGATCTGTTCTGTTGGTCAGAATTAGATCCCCAGAAGCCACTAGCAGGTGGCTCTTATAACACGTTTGCCTCATTTTCTTCACTTGTAAAATGAGAAGCATCTCTAGCACTTATTAGAAATCTTAATGTTGTAAAAAATGAGATCTGTAGAGTCTCTATAGCCCTATGTAAATTCTAAGTTATTATTAGTAGTAATTTTTATTATCATTGTTATTAACATCAATGTCATTATCTACTCAGATTCCTCTTTGTCTTCTGTGAATGTGTATACTCATGCAAGTTCTTCTGGAATCTCAATCCACATAATATCTATCAGCTTCTTTACTTCCTTCATTAGGCTGAAGAAAAATCCCCTTTCTATGACTAAGCTAAGATCCCTGACCCCTCCTCTCTCTTCCCCAATGATATATGAACTTAGCTTTTTATTAATTATCGTAGATTATGTTCAGCCTTATCAAGGACTCTTAGTAATTTTATGGTGGAATATTTGTTTGAAAGATGGATAGATTTGTCTAGCAGATGAGAAAACACAGGAAACTACCATAGTGCAGTGGAAAGTGCTCCAATTCAACTTAATTTAAAACTAAGCCCACAAATCAGACATTTTAGTAAACTTGCTTAGACATGTAATTTGTCCACGGCATTAAACCTTCAAACAATTCCATATGGAATTATCAGACTCCAGTTTCCAGACCTATAGGAATAAGCACTGAAGGTGTTCCCCAGCAGAGTTGAATCAGCTTTTCAATTGAATTTTAAAGGGAAAAACCCCTACTAATGACCAGATTGTAACCAGTATTTTCCCTTTCCCCTTTCCCTATGATACTTTGGGTTTTATCCTCTCCTTGTCTCTATTTTCTTTCTTATGTTTCTCCATCTTTTGTTCCCATCCCTATTTTTCTTCCTCTGTCTCTATTTCTCCTAATTCTTTCTCTCTCCCATCAATTTCTCCTTTTTCACTATATATTCTCAATCCTTTTTTCTTTATTATTTCTCTCCTTTTGATTCTTCTTTTCTCCTTTTTCTATCTGTTTCTTATTTTTGAGAACTGTGGGTCTTCCTCTTTTCTCTCACACTTGTCTCCTCTGTCTTATCTCTGTCTATGTTTCTCCCTCAATTGCTTTCCTCTTCTTTTTTTTTCTTTTTTTCATCTCTAAAGTCTCTCTTCTACTTTCTCCCTGTTTTGTTCTCTTCTTTTCCTTCTGTGCCTCTCTCCTTTTTTGCTAAACCTCATAAACACAAATGTTCACATATTGAACTATAAGATAAAACTATATTACTTACTTAATGCAATCATTTTCTTTTGCTCATCCTGACTTTAATGCCCCCTTCCTTTGAAGAACAGAAAAAAGTGCTGATCAATTTTCACTCATTCATGTTCTTACTGATTTGATGGCTATGTTCAGAATGTCACTTCTTTCTGTTATCTCATATCTCAAACTCTATGATTATCATTCTCAGATGGCTATAATATTTGTTTTCAACTTAATCAGTAATGAAAATAGGATTACTTAGGAAAAACAGGTAACTATTTGGTGAATCAAGAAAGAGTAAGTCAAGAATTGTGGGGAACAAGAGGCAGTTGGCTGGTACAGTGCATAAAACACAGGGCTTAGAATCATAAAGACCTTAGTTGAAATCTTGATTTTGATATTGTCTGTCCCCAAGCAAATCACATAAACCCTCTGTGCCTCAGTTTCCTTATCAATAAGGGTAGTAATAGTAACATTTAACTCTCGGTTATTTTTTTTAAAGATCAAATAAGTTAACATATGGAAACTACTTTGTAAACTTTAAAATTATTTACATATGTTAGTTCTATTATTATTAAGGGCAAATTTTTCAGATAATGTCTCATTTGCTCATTTTTTTTCTTAAATCATCCTTGATACTTATTGTTTTTAATGTATGCTAAGGCAGAAGATGATAAACATTATGTTTATACATAATTTTCATGATCGGGATGCTCCTAGAAAAACCTCCATGAACTTAAGTCTTTCATGAACTCAAGCAAAGTGAAATGTGCTGTGTTAAAGTAGCAATGTTGTAGGATGATCCACTCTGAATAACTGCTATTCTTAGCAACACAATGATACAAGACTATCCTGAAAGACATATAATGAAAAATGTTATCCATATCCAGAGAAAGAATTGGTTGTTTCTAAATACAGACTGAAGCATACTTTTTTTCCTGCTATTTTTTGTTTGGGGGGGGTGGACAAAGCTATGTTTTTTTCCCCACAATATGATTTTTATAGAAATGTTTTGTATAATTTCACATGTGTCTTCTCAATATAGGAGAGAGGAAGGGAGAGAATGTATAATTCAAAGTCTTAAAAAACAAATGTAAACATTGCTTTTCCTGCTCTTTCTTTTCCTCTCCTTTCTCTCCTCTCCATTTTCTCCTCTCCTTTATCTTCTCTCCTTTCCTTTTCTCCTTTCTTTCAGGAACCATTTGTTGAACATGTGTAATGTTTAGAATTTCACAATTAAAATAACTAATGTCATCATTTCCAATTGAGTAATTTTAGAGTATCTATAATAACCCTGAAATTCTCATAAAAATGTCAGATTACAGTGGAAACCCTCTAGAATATATGACCATCCGGTAGAGAGATAGTCCTTAGTCTCACTCACTACACCCTTACTATTGTGAAGCAGCTTCAGCAGAAAGTAGCAATAAAAATGAACTTGGATAAATTTTCATGAATAATCTCCATCTTAAAGGATTGATAAAAAAGCACAGCTTCCTTCTATTAGCAGATGAATGCTGAATGGATATAGTATACATTATTAAAAGTGCTTGATGTTTTGTGTGGCTATATTTAATTATATTTTTTGCTACAAAAAAAGATTAAAGGTGGAGGTAGGAATACTTTAAGAAAAAATAATTAATGTAAAATCAAAGAATTGTAATTGGGCATGGGGCAAATGTCGAGTTTTTATAAGCCTACACGTGATACTCAGTTGATGCAATTCTAGTATCAATTTGGAAACATGTATAGATATCTTTATAATAGGTATCTGTCTGCTAACTGAACATAATACAAAGGAGTCTCTTTGGTTCTGTGGCTAGAAATGGGAATACATTGAAGGGCCACTAGTCAAGTGAAACACTTTATCTCTCTTCTCCAGTTTTCTTACTATTGGGGCTCTGTTCAGAGAAGAGACCTTGAGCCCTCCCTATCCAAAGCTCACATTTATAGGACACTTTTTTTTTAATTTCTGTGTTGATTCTTTCATTTTAGATGAAGAGTAATGGAAATAGAAGTCAGAGAGTGAAACTAAGGCCAGGTTTTGCACTCAATTGAGCCATCATTAAAGAACTAAGGAAGAAAAAGTGAAGAACAATGTTTCAGTCAATTCATGAAATTCCTACATGAAATCATCCAGAAGTTGATGTCACATTTGAAGTAGAGCCAATGGAATATAGGAATTGTGTTAAATTTTGAGCCAACACTCCTCAGGGACCCAGGTGGTATGTGAGAGACTGTGTCCTCAAGTATTTGGAAGAAGGTAATGAATATAATAATATACATATATACAATAATAATGTATATAATCCTCTCCTGCTATATTTTCCAAGTAAGCATTTCCTTGTAAAAGTTAATGGTTTCTAATTGGCAAAATTGAACTCAGTATTAATCACTGGCATTTAAAAATGTGAAATATATGTGCAACATATCGGGGGCTTGAGTTAATATCATTTAAAAAAAAAAAAAAAAAAAAAAACACCAGAAGTCATTAATGGAGAAATTAGTCAGTTTTTCTGCAGGAAAATGAGACTAGGATATTTGCTAGACATCACCACCACCCACAAAATAAAACATATTGTACAGAAAAAAAAGACAATTTTGGAAGTTTGCATCTTCACCACTTCCATGATAACTATCTGTAGGAGAAACAGTTTTGTCTTATCCATCTATGTATTCATCCCAGTTCCTGAAAGAACCTTTCAAGAGCTACCCATCAATGTTTGCTTAATTAATAAATGAATTTGGAAAAGTTACTTAACCTTTCGGAAACTAATCAGTCAGGAAATCAGCATTCATTCAACTCCTAATAGGTATCAGGCTCTGAACTAAGTGATGGGGATTTAAAGAAAGCCAAAAGACAGTCCCTTTTATCAAGAAACTCAGTCTAATTGGGGGATAACATCCAATATATTATGTACAAACAAACTATTTACTAAATTGGTGATATGTCCTCAACAGAGGGACAACACTAGAATTAAGAGAAATCAGGAACAATTTATTGTAGAAGGTAAAGTTTTATCTGTGATTAGAAAGGGGTCAGAAAAGCCAAGAGGCAGATTGAGCAGGGACAGAATTACAGATGTGGGAGGGTGGGCAGCCAGTGAAAATGAATGGAGTTATGGAGTTGGAGCAATTTGTGTGAGGAAAAACAAGAAGGCTAGTGTCACTGGCCTGAAGAATATATGGTATAGAATAAGTGTAAGATAGCTAGAAAGGTAGGAGGGGGCCAGATTATGAAGGATTTTGAATATCAAAAAAGAATGTATTTTCAATCTTAGAAGTGATTGAGAGTTACTGGAATTTATTGAATAAGACGTGACATGATCAGACTTCTACTTTCAGAAGATCAATATTACAAGAAAGTAAGGAGGATGGATAGTATTGTGAAGAGATATGAGGCAAGCAGAACAACCAAAAGGCTCTTAAGATTACAAACAGTATGGAATGGGACAATCTGTGAATTTCCTTTAATTTTTAAAATATATATTACATTTAAAAGCATTTATCTTGGGGCAGCTAGGTGGCGCAGTGGATAGAGCACCAGCCCTGAATTCAGGATGATCTAAGTTCAAACAGAACTCAGACACTTAACACTTCCTAGCTGTGTGACCCTGGGCAAGTCAGTTAACCCCAATTGTCTCAGGAAAAAAAAAAAAAAACCCAAAACATTTATCTTTCTCTCTCCCCTGGGAAAAGAAACCTGTACAAATAAACAGCATTAGTAAAAACAAATTTTCACATTAACTATGCACAGGAATGTATGTCTCATTCCACATCTTGAGCCCTACACTTCACTGGCAGGAAGTGGTTTACATGAATGATCATCTATACCTGGCATCATAGTTGTTCATTCCCATTGATCACAGTTCTTAAGTATTTTAATGCTGTTCTTTTTTAGAATGTTCTTTGTATTTTATAAATTATTCTCTTGTTTCTCTTAAATACACCTTTAATTATTTCTCTTGGTACAATAACAATTCATTACTTTCATAAACCATAATTGTTCAGCCATTTACCAATTGATAAGTAACACTTTAATTTCTGATTTTTACTATCTCAAAATAGCTGCTATACATATTTTTTGTATGTGTATGCTCTTTTCCTTTGTTTTCTTTCATCAATTTTTGGCTTAGATCCACTAACTTTAAAGATATAATTGTAAATTACTTTCCTGAATGGCCAAACATTTGTTCTTTTCATTTCTTATGGGCACAAGATACAGCAATTAACTTGTGCGTTCCTTCTCTCTCTTTCTCAGTATATGACCAGCTACTTCCCTTTGCAGTCATAAGTATATTTGGTAATGATTTGTATACCACTTCCCAAATGCCAGTCATTATTGACCATATGATAAACCCTCCTGACTTACTACTGTATGTCTTTTCATTGCCCTTTGAATCACTTCCAATGTTTATTCTGAGATTGAAATTGGGTGGATCCTTACTTGTGAGTTTTTGCGAGAGCATACAAGACAATTCCCCTGGAGTAATCATGATCTATATTATATTTGTAGAGGAAATTATAGACCTCTTGGGATATGGAAATATGTACTAAAATGTTACATACTCATGGTTCATACAAAAAAGATTTGGGGATAAACTGAAATGTGTTTATTGAAGAGTGTATTCAGTCTAATACTTTCTTTGGTTTTAGGAGAAAAAAAGTATCTCCTATTTCAATAGCCATACAAATAAATGTTAATATTCACAGGGAGCTTCTGGATTATGAAGCTGCCACCCAAAGAATGATCTTCTCTCTCAGAAATTAAATTTTCCTCCAATATATAAAAACAGAGAAAATGCTGAGATAAAAGAAGACAGTATATGGAAATCAAAGTAATATTATTGGTTAGACTCCTGCTCCTGATACTCACTAACTGTGTATTTTTACATATTATGAATTCTTTTGTTAACTACAATAGAATCTTCAGTAGTACTTACTGTGCAAATGAGCCTCAGAGATGATGTAGCCAATTTTTAACATTTCATATATGAAGGAATTGAATGCCAAAGAAAAAGAATTAGTCAAAGTCAGAAAGTCATCCTAAAGTTGTAATTTGAATTATGTCTCCTGACCACAAACTCATTGCTCTTTCTATTACACCATGTGTTGCAGGCCAGGCCTGACTAAATCTTGTAGTTCAAGTTTGAAATTAGATCTAAATTACATATTCATAAAACATTTAACCATTAAGAAAGAAGTGCTGCTTAGCCATAGGAGGAAAAGGATGTTCAATAAATATAAAGTATTGATTTAGTTGAATTTCACCTCCTTGCATCTTTGTTGGCCATGTTGGTTTGCTACTCTGAAGCTTGGGAGAGATTCTGCTGACTTCTCATGCTCTGACTTTTCATACTTGAAAAACCAGGATGCTGTGTCAATGATCGAAGTCATTGTGCATTGACCCTTTTAAGATCTCATGATGCTTTTCAATGTCTTTTATAGAAAATCTGGACATTGTATATATATATATATATATATGTATATATATATATATATATATATATATATATCATGTTTTTATCACACATAAAGGATCCAGATGTGGTAAAGTGTAAAACATACTGAATGAATGATGAATCCCCCTTTGTTGAGAATATACAGTAATGATACCTATGTATCATATACTGATAGATTTAGAAATGGAAGAAAGACTAGTTTTTTTTCTCCTCTAATTATGAGATATTATTATTAGATTATTGAAAATAATTATTATGAGAATTCTACATTCTCACTTCATCCCTTAACTTAAACCGAAGTTAAAACTTTTTTCATGTTTCAGTTTCCACTATTTTCATTTCCTCTGAGCAACATAATACTTAAAATAATACTTAAAACACAAAAAAACAAATGTGTCCCTGAAGTAGTAACTTATAACTAATATTATGTCCTAAAGTACAAAAAGCTTAAAATTCCCTTGTGGTTCCCAACAAGTGGGGAGCCTCAGTTCCAATTATACCAAGCACTCCAGTTGTTGGTCCAAGCCCTCTAGATTCAATGAAGCATATTCCTTCCATCCATATTTTCCATTCTTCAGCTTGTCAGGACACTCACAGCCAAGTTTTAAGTTTGATTACTCTTTTCCCCTCACCCCTCCCTTCCTACCAAGCTCAAGGCACTGGAACATAATGGCCTATACCATAGTTATGATACTATTGCAATGGTCTGAGCTAATAGGATAGTTCTGGGATTTTTTTTTCAAAATATTAAAGCAAAGAACTGTTAAAGAGTGGAAGTGTTGCTGTTAAAAAGACAGTGGAAGAAGTGGGGGAAAAACTGAATATATTGACTTCCCTGCATGAGAGACCTCCATGATTTGAACCTAAAGCAACATCTAAATGATGAAAAATTTATCAAACTCCTACTATCAGCTAGACATTGTACTAAGTGATACAAAGAAAAAAAAGTTTAAATGGTCCCTGCTCTATTAGGATAAACAAGAGAAAATAACTTTGCATATACAAAAGTATGTATGTGTATAAATGAAAGACAATCATAAAAAGAAGGCACTTGTGGTAGCAGTTGTAGGGAATGACATTGGGAAAAGTTTCTTGCAGATTGCAGAAATTTATCTGAGACTTGAAGAAAGCCAGCAAACTGGGAGGGAGAAAATTCCAGGCATGGAGGAAGAGAGTCTCAGGGCAGGAAATACAGCTATTCTGTAACCATGTAAAACCTATGTGAGAGTCAAAAAATGATGATACATATAAAATAACTATTCTTTCCTGTTTTTCCACTGTGCTATATTCAATGGATGGAGAATCTTGAAAAGGTGATTCATCATTTCCTTTCCTAGTAAATTTATTTATTTTTAATATACATTACTTTATGAATCATTTTGGCAGAGAAAAATCAGAACAAAAGGGAAAAATCTTGGAAGAGATTAAAAAAAACAGAAAAAAAGAAGTGAATGTAACATGTATCAATTGTTATGGCACTAAACAAGTAGACTGACTTAGGCAGAATTGTCATTTTTATTATATTAGCTCAGCCTACCTATGAGCAATTGATATTTTTCCAATTGTTTAGATCTGAATTTATTTGTGTGAAAAGTGTTTTGTAATTGTGTTCATATACTTCTTGGATTTGTTTTAGCGGGTAGACACCCAACTATTTTATTTTTTTCTAAGTAATTTTAAATGGAATCTCTCTAGTTCTTGCTGATGGGCTTTGTCAGTAATATATAGAAAAGCTAATGATTTCTATGGGTTTATTTTATATCTTACAACTTTGCTAAAACTGTCAATTTTTTCCAGTGGATTTTTGGATAATTTTCTAGAATTCTTTATCATCATAACATCTTCAAAGAGTGATAGTTTTATTTCCTCACTGCCTACTCTAATTCCTTTCATTTCTTTTTCTTTCTTTATTGCTAAAGCCAACATTTCTAGTATAATGTTGAATAATAGTTGTGATAATGGACATTTTGTTTCACCCCTGATCTTACTGGGAATGTGTCCAGCTTCTGTGTATTACAAAGAATACTTGTTATTGGTTTTAGATAGATTCTCCTTATTATTTTAAGGAAAGCTCCCTTTATCCCTATGCTTTCTAGTGCTTTTAATAAGAATGGGTTTTGTATTCTTGTCAAAAGCATTTTCTGCATCTATTGAGATTATCATATGATTTCTATTGGTTTTGTTATTGATATGGTCAATTATGGTAAAAGTTTTCCTGATAAAAATCCCACTTGGTTATAGTGTATTATCTTGCTGAAAAGTTGCTGTAATCTCTTTGATAATGTGTGTGTGTGTGTGTGTGTGTATATATATATATATTTGCATCATTATTCATTAGCAAGATTGGTCTGTCATTTTCTTTCTCTGTTTTGGCTCTTCCTGATTTACATTTCAGTGCCATATTTGTGTCAGAGAAGTAATTTGGCAGTACTCCTTCTCTACTTTTTTTTTCCAAATAGTTTACATAGTATTGGAATTAATTGTTTATTGAATGCTTGGTAGAATTCACTTGTGAATTCATCTGGCCCTAGAGGTTTTTTTCTTAAGGAATTTCTTAATGTCAATTTCTTTTTCTAAAATGGTCCTATTTAACTAACTTATTTCCTCTTCTGTCAATGTGGGCAATGTATATTTTTGTAAATATTCATCCATTTCAATTAGATTTTTACATTCGCTGGCATAGAATTGGGCAAAGTAGTTACTAATTATTGCTTGAATTTCTTTGTAATTGGTGGTAAGTTCATCCTTTTCATTTTTAATGCTAGTGATTTGGGTTTTTTTCCTTTTCTTTTTCTGATCTAATTAACCAACAGTTTATTTATTTTGTCTTAATAAGACCAACTCTTTGTTTTAATTATCACTTCAATACTTTTTTATAGTTTTAATATTATTTATTTCTCTTTTGAGTTTAAAAATTTCTAATTTGGTGATTAATTGGAGGTTTTTCATTTGTTCTTTCATTTATCTCTTCTTTCTCTATTTTATTTATGTAGATATTTAGATATATAAAATTTCCCCCAAGACCTACTTTGGCTGTATCCCATAAGTTTTGGTATGTAGTCTCATGATTATCATTATCTTGGATGAAATTAAGGATTGTTCAGCAATTTGTTGTTTGACATGCTCATTTTAAGAATTAAATTTTTTAAATTTCCACTTGATTTTTAATCTATCTTTACCTGTCCCTTTATTGAATATAATTTTTATTGAATTCTTATCTGAAAAGGAAGTATTTACTACTTCTGTCTTCTTGCATTAGATTGTGAGGTTTTTATGCCCTAATACATGACCAATTTTTGGGTAGATGCCATGTATGGCTGAGAAAAAAAGGTGTATTCGTTTCTGTCCCTATTCAATTTTCTCCAGAGGTCTATTATATCAAGGATTTCTAGGATCCTATTATTCTCCAAAGTTTTTTTTTGTTTGTTTGTTTGTTTATTTTGAAGTTAGATTGGTCTGATTCTGAGAGGAGAAGGTTGAGATCTTTCACTAGTATAGTTTTGCTGTCTACTTTTTGTTCCTATAACTGATTTAAAATCTTCTCTAGTAATTTGGCTGTTCTTGCAGTTGGTGTATACATTTTTAGTATCATTACTACTTCATTGTTTATGATACCCTTTGTTAAGATATACTTTCCTTCTTTATATCTTTTAATAAAATATGTTTTTAATTTTGGTTTATCTGAGATTAGAATTGCTTCCCTTGTCTATTTTTTTTTACTTCGTCTGAAACACAATGAATACTGTTTCAGTCTTTTACCTTTATTCTGTATATTTCTCTGTGTCAAATGTGTTCTTATAAACAACATACTGTAAGATTGTGTTTTTATAATACACTCTACTATTCATTTCTGTTTTATGGGAGAGTTCATCCCATCCACATTCACAGTTATGATTGTCTAATCTGTATTTCCCTCCATGCTATTTTTGCACCAATATATACTTTTGTTCTCTTATTTCACCCTGTACTTACTCATGTTTTTTTTTACCCACTCCACCCACCCCTATCTCCTATCAGCCCTTTCCCCTTCTCTTACCTTTTCCCCTAGTGTTTCTGCCTTCCTTCCTATTCTGCCCTTCCTTTTTCTTTGCTCTTTCTCCTTCCACTTCTTTATTGGGTTAAATAATTGTGTATACCCAACTAAATTAGTAACTTACTCCCTCTTTGAGCCAAAACTAATGAGATCAAACTTCAGACAAGGCTCATGAATGTTTGTAAATTTTCTGTTTAGCTCTGATTTTTTAATAGAAATGATTGAAAGTTTCTTACTTCAGTGAAACTCCATCACTTCCTGTGAAAGATGATGCTGAATTTTGCTGGGTAATTAATTCTTGGTGGTAAGCCTAAGTCTTTTGTCTTCTGGAATATGGTATTCCAGGCTTTCTGATCCTTTATGGTGGAAGCTGCCAGATCCTGAGTAATTCTGACTGTTGCTTCTTAATATTTGAATTCTTTTTATCTGGTGGCTGGCAGTAGTTTTTCCTTGAGATTGCAGTTCCAGAATTTTGCAAAAATGTTCCTTAGGGTTTTCTGTGAGGGATTTATTTCCAAAGGTTTTCAAAGCATTCTTGCAATGAGTATTTCCCACTCTGTTTCTAGAATATCAGAACAGTTTTCCTTAACGATCTCTTGAAGAATGCTATCCAGGCTCATTTTTTGGTTATGGCCTTCAGGTAAGGCCAATAATTTTTAAATATCTCCTCTAGATCTATTTTCCAATTTCAGCTGTTTTTCCAATGAGTTATTTTACGTTTTCTTCCATTTTTTCATCCTTTTTAGATTGTTTGACTGATTCTTGCTGTCTCAGGGAGTCATTAGTTTCCATTTGCCCTGTTCTAATTTTTAATGTTCGATTTTCTTCAGTTAGTTTTTGTATCTCTTTTTCCACTTGGTTAATTCTACTTTTTAAGGAGCTATTTTCTTCAGACAATTTTTTGTCCCTTCCTTTTCTAAGTTGTTGACTGTTTCATGCATGTCTCTCATTTTCTTTCTCATTTTTTCTTTTTTTTTTTCTTTTTTTTTTTTGCTGAGGCAATTGGGGTTAAGTGACTTGCCCAGGGTCTCTTTTGGGGAGGACTCAGGTCCTCCTGACTTCAGGGCTGGTGCTCTAACCACTGCGCCACCTAGCTGCCCCTCTTTCTCACTTTTTCTTCTGCCTCTCTTATTTGCTTTTTAAAGTCTTTTATGAGCACTTCCAGGAGCTTCTTTTGGCTTGAGATCAATTCATTTCACTCATTGAGATTTCTTATATGCACATTTTGTCCTTGTCTTGAGTTTTTGGGTCTTAGTCTGCCCTGTCACCATAGTAACTTTCTATGGTCAAGATTCCTTTTGGTTTCTTGCTCACTTTTTTTTTCTTTTCTTTAGGTATTTACTCTTTTTTAATTTTTATGGTTGAGCTCTGCTCCTGGGGCATAGGGGGCGCTGTCCCCAGCTTCCTGTGCATCTCTGAGCCTTGGCTTTGAGTACAGCGCCCCCTTGTGTTTGCAGGGGTAGCTTTGCCTGCTCTGTTCAGGACCCAGCCTGGTTTCCCAGTTGCCTACTGGGCTGGGACGGGAGGCTGCCCCCTGCTGTGCTCTCCTGCTGAGCCAGGACTGAGGGTCTCAGGGGCTGATTTGCTGTGACTAAGAACCCCTCACCAACTTTCCCAGAGTCTGTCTGAGCTGCAATGAACATCCTTTCTTGAAGTTTTTTTTAGTCTGGAGCTGGAGAATGGTTTCATTCAGTCACACTTTGTTCAGAGGCTCGGTTTTATGTGGTTTTTGAGGGAAACTGGGAAAACTAGAGCAGCTTCCTGGTTTTACTCCATCATGTGACTCCGCTCCTGGGTATCTAGCTGGCTTATTTTTAACAACAGTTGAATCCTGTCCTCTGCTCTTCCTATAATGTTGTCCACAGCTACAACAATTTACAATTTACTTAACTATCTGTTTATTATACTTATGAGTGTGAAGGAGATGGGGATCCTAGGACATCTAGACAAAACAATTGGCTTGACCAGTGAATAGAAAAAACCTGTTTAACCCAGAGATAGTAGGAACAGAATGTGAGAAGTAGGGGAAAATGCAGAGAATTGCCTTTGGACCCTTGGTTCAATGGTCTCTGGGCCTTGAAAGAGGAGAAAGAAGAGTCTCAGGGGTCCTGCAGAGAGGTTGCTCCTTTATCTTGGCCAAATCAATGAAGAAACCAGATAGGTTCTATGTTTTTTGCACCACAGATAATTCACATTGTAGCTAGCATCCCACTCCTCCAAAAGTGAGCCTGCATACAGCAGTCCAGTCCAGTCCAAACACCAGGAAGATAATGCAATGAGCCAAGATTTTTAAAGGAGGGTCAGAGTTTCACTCAAGCACAGTAAATTTATTTCCCACCTCCAATTTGTCAAGCAAATAGGCACCATTTATCAAGGTTGCATGAGGCTGTGTAACTTACCATCAAGAAAGGTTCTTGGCAAAAGAAAGAGGGCCAGATAGGAAGAGGGTGAAACTCCAGTGTACAAATAATTTGTTAAAAATATAACTAGGCCCAAGAAATCCAGAGAAGTTTTCTTAATTGTGGCAGTACTGTTCAGAATAATCATGACCGGTAGAAGAGATATCCTCATGTGACTGAAGCTTTGCCAAGCTAACTGACCCCTTCATCATGTCAGACAAAATCAGGTCATGAAATTATGGCTATCAACCAAGAATAAATCTTGGGAGCCATTAAGTCCAATTAAATCATTTCACAGATGAAACCCACAAGTCCTAAATAGGTAAAGAAAATCACTGAGGGTCTCACAGTAAAGGAGTATAGATTCAAACTCTTATATTCCATTATCAGTTAAGGGTGCTATCCACTATATCACCTTGTACAATCCAGGTAGATTGTGATAAGGGGTAATAGAAAAAACAAACAAGACTCTGAGCAAAGCTAGGAAGTAAATATTTCTTTATTATTCCCACAAGTCCATTTCTGGTCCTTTTGCTTTTTGTTTGTTTTATTTTCTAAAATGTTCTCATCTTTCCATTTAAGAACCAATAACCCTAATGGGTGCCTTGTCATCTCCTTTCTAATACCATTTTTCTGGAAACAATTTGTTATCATTCTAGACAGGTTCCAATAGATAACAGAAGAAAAATATGTAAAAAACCCCCAACAATCCACAGGATGATACCATGTAGAATAAAGTGTTCTAGGTGGATTGACACTCAGAACAACTAGTTTCAAGTGTGATATCTGACACAGTCTTGCTAAATGGCTTATGGCAAGTCACTTAACCTCTATTTCCTTACAAGTTGTGACTAACAATATTTTTCTATCACGTTTCTTATGAGAAAAATGCTTTTCCATAAATAAAACATGAATAGAATAGTTGGTAAGAACCAAGTAACTTCTTCAAGAGGACTCATCTCAAATCTCACACATTAGAATCATCTTGGTAGAGTAAAAAGAAAACAATAATAATCATGGAACTTGGTGTCAAAAGACATTGTAATCTAGACTCTAATTTGTAGCTGAGTAATCCTGATCTAGGTAACACAGTAAACTATTAGACTCTGGGGAAAGATTTGAGTTCAAATCCATCCTCAGACACTCAGTAATTCTGTGATCCTGAGAAAGTCACTTCTCTCTGTCTGAACTTCCCCATTTGTGAAACCCTCCTAGGTTTACTGTGAAGATAAAATGTGATAGCTTTCACAAAGAGCTTTGGAAACCTTAAAGTGCCATATAAATGCTAGCTGCCAAGAAGATAAGAATAATGTCAGTTTATCTACTTGAGCCTCAGTTTCCTCAACTGTAAAATATGGAAAATAGTACATCAACCATCTCTGGGGTTGCAATTAAGTAAACACTTGGCAAATGGAATGTGATTTCATTTTCCACGAATGAATAAGACTGCCTGTCACCATTAGCTGCTGAAACACTAGATTGAATCCCAGCCCGAGTGTCACCAACTTAGATTGGATGCAGAGGTTCTGTAGAGGACACCAAGCAATATATAAATAAGTCTCCATGAATCATGGCTCAGGCAGCCACTAGGGAATCTATTCAATTGCCTTTTATCCCAATCAGCCTCACACTCTGACAGTTATTTGAACATTGGCTATGCCAAGGGAAAAAGACCTATTTGTGACCTTTTCCCCACACTTATTCTTGGATTTCAGTCTCAGCTTTATTTATATTGGGAAAAGGTAAGGAAAAAATAATGGAACAGAATAATGAAATTTTCTCTTATCCAAATGAAAACAATCTGATTGAAATCTGACACCCCCTCATGCCTGACCAGGAACATTGTGTAGCACATGCTCTATGTTTACTCTCTCAATCCTTAATCACACATGAGGCTGAGACTCTACCTGACAGTTACTTTATTCCCTCAGGGTTCTGATCCAAGATGAACCTTGATAGGGCAAGAATTTGTTTTTCTAATACTAAAACTTGAGCTCCCACTTGTGTGCTCTTCATATATATCATAATCAAAAGTTGATATCATTTAGCCAACTTGATTTAATTGGCTTTTAATAAATTATATTTACTATAGTGGTTTTGTAAAAACAGGCTAAAAAGTCCCCCAGAAAGTCTGTCATAAAAAGCTTTCTTACTAGTATATATGGATTTTGAGGAGAAAAATCTCAGACTTAGAAAACACACATGGCAAAGAAATGCCTCCAAAAGGTCTTAAAATAAGGGCAGCAAAAAAGCAAATCTGGTATGGCAGAGTAAAGGCAAGAATTTTCTGGCACTTTCCCACAATCACTTCCGAATATTTTAAAATAATGACTCTAAACAAATCCAGAGTCCATAAAAAGACTGATTAAAATAATTTTGGGGTCCAGGAAGACTTAGGAGGTCATTAGTAAAAGTCTGTTCTGCAGTGAAAGCTGAGCACAGTCTAGTGCAGGGTTTAACAGCACTTTCTGGGCCACAGCAAACCAGGAACAGGCCTTGGGAGCCTCAGAATCAACAGCCACAACAGTGACTCCTGAAGCTCTCAGCTCAAGGAGTGTCAAATTTGTTGTCAAAATGAAAATACAAGGTGTCTTTGCCAGTTCTGAGGCAGGACTCTGTTGCTTTGCCCAGATTCAAAGCTGAGCTGCAGTCCTGGATAGTACTCCAAACTTGCATACCAGAGCATGCAAGCACAGAGGAGCAGAGACTCTCCTACTAGTTCTAGGGCACAAGTGTGCTTAGGGTCACTCCAGAGCACAGATCAGCTGTTTTCTTAACAGCTCTCCTTAGACCAGACCACTGCGGAAGAATTGAAAACTTACAGATACTGAAGTAAATTCAAAAGCAACTGCACAAAACTATAAAGCTAGGGATAGTGCATCCTCCACCCTGGAAGTAGAGCCCTGCTTTAACAAAGAGTTAAAAGTAAAATAACAAGCTGGGAACATTAGCAAACAACTAAAAAAAAATTGGCCATAGAAATTTACTATGGTGATAAGGAAGATCAAAACACATATTCAAAAGAATATAACAGTCAAAGCTCCTACATCCAAAATCTCTAAGAAAAATACAAATTTATCTCAGGTCATGGAAGAGCTCAAAAAAGAATTTTAAAAATCATGTAACAAAAGTAGAGGTAAATTGGGAAGAGAAATGAGATTGATACAAGAAAATCATGAAAAGCAAGTCAACAGTTTGCTAAGGACACACACACACACACACACACACACACACACACAATACTGAAGGAAACAACATCTTAATAAAACAGACTCACCAGCCCTGAAGTCAAGAGGACCTGAGTTCAAATCTGATCTCAGACTCTTAAAACTTCTAGCTGTGTGAAGTCGGCCAAGTCACTTAACCCCAATTGCCTCAGCCAAAAAAAAAAAAATTAGCAAAAGAAAATTGATGGCTTTATGAGAAATTAAACAATAAAACAAAAACAAATGAAAAAAGAGAAGAAACCAATGTGAAATATCTCGTGGAAAACAAGGGACCTGGACAATAAATCCAGAAAAGATAACTTAAAAATTATTGGACTACCTGAAAGCCTTGATCAAAATAAGAACCAAGACATCCTCTTTTAAGAAATTATCAACAATTCTTCTCTGATATTCTCAAATCAGGTAATTAAATAAAAAATTAAAGAATCCAGTGATCACTTTCTGAAAGAGATTCTGACATGAAAAGTCCCAGGAATATTATAGTCAAATTCCAAAGCTCCAGGTAAAGTAGAAAATATTGTAAAAATACCTGAAAGAAACAGTTCAAAATATCTTGGAGCCATAGGCAGGATAACACAAGATTTAACATCTTCTACATTGAAGGATTAGAGGGCTTGTAATATAATATTCCAGAGGGCAAAAAAGCTAGGATCATCTACCTATCCAAAATTATTATAATCCTTGGGGGGCTAAATGGATATTTGAATACAGGACTTTTAAGCATTCTTAATGAAAAGACCAGAACTGAATAAAAAATTGACTTTTAAATTGAAAGCGAAGGAAAATTATAAGGGACTTAATAAGATTAACTTGTTGACATTTCTAAAGTAAAATATGATATTTGTAACTCATAGGAACTTTTATCTTTATTCCAGCAGTTAGAAGGAGCATATATAGACAGAGGACACAAGTATAAATTGAGTATGAAGGGATGATACATAAAAATAAATAAAATAAATGTGTGAGAGACAGAAATATACTGGGAGAAAAAGGGAAAGTCAGAAGTTTAATGGAGCAAATTGTCTCATAGAAAAGAGGCAAAAAGTTTTTACACTGAAGGGAAGAGGATGGAGTAAGTGAACTTTACTCTCATTAGAATTGACTCAAAGAGAAAATACATTCCATTTTGTGTAGATATCTGTAGAAAATCCTACAAAAGAATTAGGGGTAAGGGGAAAAAGAAGGAAAATGATAGAAAGCATGGATGAATGATAGAAGCCAAACAATTTTGAGGAAGAACAAAGTGAAAGGTGAGAGAGAGAGAGAGAGAGAGAGAGAGAGAGACAGAGACAGAGACAGAGATAGAGAGAGAGACAGAGAGAGAGAGAGAGAATGAAAATAAATGGGCAGGGTTTAGGATGGTTAGGATGGAAGGAAATACAATTAGCAATAGCAACTATAAAAAAAATTGAAGCTTAGTTTCTTTGAAAAAAGCTTCATTTCTCAAAAAGAGAATTGAGTAAAATTTATAAAAAATAAGCCTTTCCCTAATTGATAAATTATCAAAAGATATAAAGTTTTGAGGGCGGAGCCAAGATGTCAGAGTGAAAAAGGTGACTTTCTGCCTCTCCTCCGATCTTTTCTCAAATCAACAATAAAATAAGCCTCCGAACTGATCTTCAAGTCAACGAACTCAGAAATATTTGGGCACAGCTCTCTGGATAACTTCATATCAGGTTAGTCGGACTCGGACAGAGAGATAAATAGACGACAACTGCTCAGGCCGGAAGTGAGGGTGGGACTCAGCTCAGCTCATCTTGGAAGAAATTCCAAACTCCAAACTCCAAATTCCAAACACCTGGAGTTTATCTGAGGCAATCAGGACACTCTGCCCTAATTGGGGACAGGTGTTCTGGCAGACTTGCCTTGTTTAAGGAGTAATTCGGACTTAGTCCTAGCCCCCACCGGCCCAGCACCTTAAGTCAACTCACCGAAGTGCCCCAGGGCAAAGCTTTTTGCAGCCTCAGCTTTTTTTTTCCCTACCTTAAAGAGATATCCATACTGTCTAAAAAAAAATATGATGAAGAAGCAAAAGAGAGCTCTCACCATAGACAGCTTTTATCAAGGCAAAGAAATGACCCCAGAGCCAGAGGTTCCTTTAGACAAAAATCCAGAGAACATCAGCCAGGACCATCACTGGTCCCCTTTTCAAAAGGCCTTTCTGGAAGACTGCATAAAGAACGTCAAAAGAGAGCTGGAGGATAAATGGGAAAATAAACTGAAATCAGTGCAAGAAGGATACAATATCTTTTTTTTTTTTAAATTTTTATTTTATTTGCATAACATATGTGTGGGTAATTCTTCAACAATAACCCTTACATAGCTTTCCGTTACAAATTTTTCCCCCCAACTCCCCACCCCTCCCCTAGATGGCAGGATATCCACTACATGTTAATTATGTTAAAATATTGGCAAATCGAATATATGTATACATATTTCCAAACTTATCATTGGTGTGCAAGAAAAATCTTATCTACACAAATGATATATCAGAT
>JAJPUD010008285.1:62631-91636 GCA_023553655.1 Myrmecobius fasciatus
AAAAAAAAAGATATAAAGTTTTCAGATGAAGTAATCAAAGTTATATTTAAGCCCATGAAAAAAATATTCTAACTCAGCATTGATTGGAGAAATGCAAATTCAAACAATTCTGAGGTGGTGCCTCATACCTATTAAGTTAGCTAATAGGATTGAACAGGAAAATGACAAATGGTGAAGAAGATGTGGGGAAAATGTGACATTAATCCACTGTTGGTAACGTTGTAAAATGATTCAAGCATTCTCGAGAGCAATAAAATCATGCATAACCTCTGACTTAGTAATACTACTACTAGCTGTATATCCCAAAAGACATTTTAAAAAATAAAAGGAATTATATCTACAAAGTGTATTTATTGTGGCTCTTTTCTGGGAACAAAGAATTTGAAATGCAGGGAATGGCCATGATTGAAGAATGCCTAAATAAAATGTGATGTATGATTGTGTCAGAATACTATAATGCTATAAGAAATAATAAACAGAGAGCTCTCAGAAAAATCTGGAAAGACTTATCTGAGTTGATGCAAAGTGAAAAGTACTGCATACAAAACAACAGCAATATTGTAAGATGATCATCTGTGAATCACTTACTATTCTCAGAAAAACAGTGATCCAAAATAACTCCAAAGAGATTATGATGAAAAATTCTATCCCCAGAGAAAGAAGTAATGGTTTCTATATACAAATTGAAATGTACATTTTTTTAAACTTTATTTTTCTTGTGGATTTTTTTGTTTACATTTTCTTTCACAGCCTGACTATTATGGAACTATATTGCATGACCACACAGGTATGAACTATATCAAATTGTTCAAATTGGTTCTCAGTAGGGGGAGGAATGAAGTAGGGCAAGAATTTGGAACTTTTTTTGGAAAATTTTTAAAATGAATATTAAAATTATTTTTATATGTAACTGCAGAATATAAAATATTAAATAGATATTTTTTAAAAGAACTGAAAGAAAAGTATTTGACACTGAGGGCCTTTCACTAGCTAAGAAATGCTTGTTCTTTTGTTCTAAAAGAACTGCCTGAAACTGAGAATATCCTCCTGGAATAGATAGGAATTGGAGATCCAAGATTAATGAAATAAAGAAGAATAATCTTTTTTTTTAAAGGAAGAAAGGAAGGAAACATTTTAATAGATGAATATAATAAGAGTGAGGCATGATAAAACAGAATGTGAAGCAATTGGCAAAGGTAGAATAATGTACTACAGTTGGAGTCAGAAAGTCCTGTGTTTGACTCTTGCAGCAGTTACTAGCTATGCGACCCAAGTCATTAAATCTCTGTTGTTATTGTTTCAAATGTAAAATGAGGCAGTTGGACTCAATGGTATGTAGAGCTCTTTTAATTCTAAATCTATGATCCTATGATTGCTTTTCCTGTAGAGAGGGGAATTCAATATAAGTAAATGTACTAACATGAGAGAAAATATAATGACATAATAGATCAATGAGTAATTCAGTTGGGTTAGATCATAAAGCAAGTTAAAAAAAATGAATATCAATCACTTAGCAGGTATTAAGCACCTACTGTTAAGCTACCAGACATTGTGCTAAGCACTAGAGATACAATTACAAAGAATAAAGGGATTCCCACTCCCAAAATTTTTATAGTTTATCAAGAACATTAAATTTAAGAACCAGTTTATGATTATTATTATTATAAAGACAATGGAGAGTCAATAAAGCCTTTTTGAACATTTTTATAGCAATGTAAATTATGGATTAGAGAATAGTGATGGATGGATAGTACATGTCAAAATGGAGACAAGGATATAAACTGTGATTCAACTGCAATTGTCCAAGTCAGGAGATGAAAAGAAACTGGTGATTCCATGAGTGGAGAAGTGGGTTCAATGTGAAAAGAAAGCACTTGATACTGAGGTTTAAGAGAAAAAAGAAGGAATACCATTGACTCTAAATATCTCTTGTATGCAAGGCATTGTTTTAAGTGCTGGAGACATAAAGATAAAAACAAATTGTCTAACATTTAATTGGGCAAGTAAACCTTGACTTTGCAAAGTGAGGCAGTCAGACTCTAATATCTGAGTGACTATTCTAGTTGAAAGCCATGGTTTTATGAACCTTCAGCTTCTTTCAATTTGGGGAATTGGGTAGGGAAGGATGGTAAGAATGTAGACTGGAGATGGATACCTTATGAGAAAAATTTGTTTGGTAGTCATGCCTTTGGAACCACTTAAGAATGAATATAGGAGACCACTGTACACACAGACACAAACACATATACATATATACATATATATATATATATACACTTATACACACACATTATATATGGATATGCCTGCATATATATGGAGAAATATCTATAGTATTAATTGCTGATATATATTATGAATCTGACTCCATTTTATACATCTCACAGACAGGTACTAAACATATACACGCTACATACATATATATGTGCACACACATATAAATACATGTATGTATGCTCACAGATCTATATAGATATAGATATAATTATATCTATCTATGTCTGTATACACATATAAAATGACTGAGAAGACATTGGTCTTTGCAGTGGGGTGGGGATTGATTCAACATACTCATGATCAGAAATGCAAGATATTAATAAAACAGGAAAAGCTATACAGCAGAACTATTATACAGGGAGAACTATTAAAAAAAGACAGACTACCTCAGTTAAACTGTAACAGAAAAGAAATTGGATTTTTAATAATCAAAAAGAAAGCTAGAGCTACTTGATTAAAACTTACCCAGTTGTTAGATTTAAGGGACAGAACTCTCCAAAGTTTCATCATCTTTTGAAATCAGTGAGCACATTGCTGTGTCCCAGAATCCTCTAGTCTGGTAAAACTCTCCAAAAGGGTATCACAAAAAAGGCAGCTTGCAGATACCAGCAAATTATTTGCCCCTGCAAATGAAAATCCAATGCAGGCTCCAATAAGTGTAACTCATAAATGTTTAATCCACTCAGAAGAAAACAAATTTTATTTGATTTAAGAAGAAACCTCTTTTTGCCCAGCACAGCAATCTCCAGGCAAGAACAATAAGATTCATTGTTAGCAAGTAAGCATTTTCATAAATTCTTTGAGCAATTGGTAAAGCATTATTGCTATTTGCAAGTTATTGAGCTAGAATTCTACCCACCCTTGTGTGCCTGATTCAGGACAACTGGATTTCTTCTTTTAGCCTTGAGGAAGATCGACAGATTTTAGGATCCTAGAACTGGAAGAAGACACAGACACTACCTGCAATATTTCTAAAAACAGTTAGTATCCAGTTTCTGTTTAAATGTCCTCACTGGCAGAAAACTCACTTTCCTCTTTATGTAGACCATGCTATTAAGGAATAGAAGTCAGTACAGCTTCCTATCACTGTACTGGATAGGGTTGAAAGCGACCCATGGATCTGTAGGGATCTGTACCAAAGATTATTTCATGCATGTAATTTATTTTTGCCATAGCCAGAGATGAAAGCAAAAGAAATTCCTCTGAGAAGTCATATTCATAAAATCTTAGAGATGAGGTAACCTAGTCCAAACTTTACAAATATAGTTGGTGAAGTAAACAGAACACTCAATTTAAAGTCAAATTACATCAAATATTAATTAGGAGAACCAGATTTTAATTCCAAGTCCTCTGACTTCAAATGCAGTTTTTTTTTTCCAAAACACTGTTCTATTACTAATCCTTGCTTCCCAGAGCAATGTATTTACACAGTAGGCACTTTAAAATGCCATTTGATTAATTTAGCAATAAAGGCAATGAAATGGTAATAAATGTTTAACAATGAGTTTTCTGTGGGGAAGCAATTTACACATGATATACTTTTAAGCTTAATCTACATTTTCAGTATTTTCTCCATCACCTTCTTAAGACTATATAATCAACTGATAACAAATACTTATTTGTAACATTTTTTTTCTGGGATATAAAATGGGGTTATAAAATGGGATATAAAAAAGGTATATAAAATGCTAGCACTGAAAATTTAACATAACTAATATAATATAACATAACTAACAAGAAATCTTGAGCTGGCTTCATACATTTGTGGAATAGGAAGATGGTCCTATTTATTTTTCTAACTTTGGGTAAGTAATTTAGGATCCTAATAGGCTCAGAAGATCATAGATTGGGGAATGGAAAGGACCTCAGAATTCATCAAGTCCAATACCCTCGTTTCTTACGTTATTTTGTATAGATAATCTTTATATAAAATTGTTTGTGAGTTCTTCCCCATTACACTATGAGTAGCTTGGTATGAAGGGGAGTTTTTTTTTCTGTCTTTGTTTCCCTAAAAGTTAGCATAGTGGATGGCACGTGATAAGATTTTAATGAATGCCGGTTTACTGAGACAGGAAAGTTCAGTTGCCTGTCTATCTATCACATAGATAATTGAGTATAGAGGTGTGATTTGAACACAGTCTCGGACTATCCACTTTATGTTTTTAACTTGCATTGGCACTTTGGATGTCCAGGGGACTTGCTAAAGCTAAGTTCAAGATATTTTTTGGGTTTACATTGCTAAAACTATAGCTCATGAACCACTACCAATGAATTCACAATTAGTAATTACTAGTAGATATACTTATGTCAAAATAGACATTTACTGCAATAGTAATAACCAACCATTGCCCCCATAAACATGAGAGAACACCCTCACACACAACACAGCATCAGTGGGGACAGTGGACATACACACATTAGATCTACAGTACAAGAGTCATACAAAGAGGGCATGTGCTTGCTCTGAACAAGTCATACCTCTGATATTGTATGGTTCCCATGCCTTTTCTTTGGGATAATACTGATTCTTATTAGCAAAAATACTATTAAATGCAGGAAAAAAAAGAATTGTTTCCTGACTTCACTGATACTTACATACTTTGTCTTGACTTTGAAAAGATTACCACAGCATAACTAATCCTTAATCACCCAATAACTTAATTAATGACATTAATTCCATCATTTTTTATCTAAAAACGTCATCTCCTAAAGGAATTAAATAATACAGATACTTCTTTATATAAGCCCTTAACACCTGGTGATTTTTGTTACCTTTCTTTTATCCTGTGATATCAACTGAACTTAGAGGAAATGAACTGATTAATCAATCTCCAGTAGAATATAATTATATTGACTTAATAACTAGGACCCTTTTTGTGAAATCTCAACTAGGTACTCTCAATCATCTCTTTTGTATGACTACCTTTCATGTCCCATTGTCTGTACTATACAACTTAGCATCTATTGATTAGTCACATTGTTTCTTCCATGTGTTGTAAAAATGTAAAAGGCTTCTTTGTAACAGCTATGTCTTACTTACATGTATAATTATCATAGGGCCATAGAAAATGTTTGCTATAAAATTAAATATTCCATTAAAAATGCTGCTTGGGTCATTAGCAATTTTTTTTTAGTTTAGCTCTATGCTGTCATTTGCTTGAGATAATAAACATCACTAGCTATAGTATGCAGAATTTAGTTGAGACACCAAACCTTAGCTCATAGAATTTCTGGTTCAGTTGTATTTACCTTACTTATATAAGATAAATTATGTTAGTGATTGTCTGCAAATTCAAACTTTAACCTCACTATTTATCAGTTTACTATTTTACTTGATATAAATCATCCCCTTTTGCTATATGTACTTTGATGTGTAAATCTTTACCTTCCCTTAATAACCTCTGTAAAATTCCATTGTATCCATCCTACCTATGTATCTAAGACCTATATATAGTCGCTGAATTTACTCCTTGGGGCTGACTGGGGTTTTTTGTTTACCCACGGGTCTGTGCTCAGTGTATATAAAAAATAATTTTTAAATTTTTAAAATGTTTCTGCATGTTGATAGTTTTAATTAACAACAGTATATATGAATAAATCTTTGGGCAATTTTTATGTCACTTGACTGTATACTAATGAATAAATGAGTAATTCAATGATTCACAGGTCCTGGTCACCTTTTCTGGCTAATTGCCTTCTTCAGGATCCTTTTCACTACATAAATGACTTCCCTACAACCTGGCGTCAAAATTGATCTGATACTTATCTGACAATTTAATCACCCAATATTACCATCATTTACTAAAGAGAATTACTGTTTTAAAAAACATATACCTCATACCATTAATCCCTATATTTTAAAATGAATTTTCCATCCTAAATTCAAAGACTTGATTGAAAATAGTATAAGTTTGAGGAAGTCTTTGTTTGTGTTTGATTAAAACAATTACAAAAAAAAATTGTGCTTACTTATGTTCCTTGGCGGGGTTCTAAAAAAAAATAGAATTTCTGCCTTCTGGAAGTTTATGTTTTAATAAGATGAGTGAAGAGGCCTAGTGCAAAACTCTTTAGATAAAAGTATAAAAAAAAGTTTGTGTTGTTAAGGGGATTTTTTATTTATTTTTAATCTTTTCTGCAAATTTTGATTAATATTAACTTTGCCTTATCTATTAATTTATGAATAAAGAAGAGATAGAGAGCAGAGTGAGGAGTAAATTAATAACTTAATTACATTAAATTTAAAAGAATTTGTGCACTGTCAGGTTGGCTAAGATGACAGGAAAAGATAATGATGAATGTTGGAGGGGATGTGGGAAAACTGGGACACTAATACATTATTGGTGGAACTCTGAATGGATCCAGCCATTCTGGAGAGCAATTTGTAACTATGCTCAAAAAGTTATCAAACTGTGCATACCCTTTGACCCAGCAGTGTTTGTATTGGGCTTGTATCCCAAAGAGATCTTAAAAGAAGGAAAGGGATCCACATGTGCAAGAATGTTTGTGGTAGTCCTTTTTTAGTGGCTAGAAACTAGAAACTGAATGGATGTCCAGCAATTGGAGAGTGGCTGAATAAATTATGGTATATGAATGTTATGGATTATTATTGTTCTGTGAGAAATGACCAGCAGGACAATTTCAGAGAGGCCTGGAGAGACTTGCATGAACTGATGCTCAGTGAAATGAGCAGAACCAGGAGATCATTATACATGCCAACAACAATATTATATAATGATCAATTCTGATAGACATGGCTCTCTTCAACAATGAGATGTTTCAAACTAGTTCCAGTTGGTCAGTGATGAAGGAAGCCATATACACCCAGAGAGAGGGATATGAATGTGGACAACAAAATAACATTTCCATGCTCCCTATTGATGTTTGCTTTTTTTCTTATAGATCTCACTTTTCTTGCACAGCAAAATAACTGTAAAAATATGTATACACATGTTTGATTTGTCAAGAATTTTAGCATAATTAACATGTAGTAAACTTACTGCCATCTAGAGGAGGGGTAGGGTGTTGGGAGGAAAAATTTGTAACAGAAAGCTTTGCAAGGGTCAATGTTGAAAAATTACCCATACATATGTTTTGCAAATAAAATGTTTTAATTAAAAAATTAAAAATAAAAGCATTTGTGCAAATAAAACAAATATAAACAAGATCAAAAAGAAAGCAATAAATTGAGGGAAAGTATTATAGATATTTTTCCAGATAATAATCTCATATCTCAAATAAAGAAATTTGTAAAATCTATGAGTATATGAGCCATTCCCCAACTGATAAGAAATCAAAGGATATGAACAGACAGATTTATGACAAAGAAATCAAAATAATTTATAGTCACATGAAAAATGTTCTTCATCATTATTGATGAGAGAAATGAAAATTAAAGTAACCTTGAGAAATCATTTTATACCTATTAGATTGGCTAAAATGATTGAAATAGAAAGTGGCAAATGTTGAAGGGGATATGGAAAAACTGTGATACTAATTAATTTTGGGGGATAATGTGAACCGAGCTAACCATTTTGGAGAGCAATCTGGAATTATGTTCAAAGAATTATTAAACTGTATATACCCTTTGTCCTAGCAATATCACTACTACATCTATTTGCAAAGATGATTAGGAAAAACAGGAAGAACCTATATGTTCTAAAATATTTATAGCAGTTCACTGTGTGGTGATAAAGAACTAAAATTGTGAAGATACTCATCAATTGGGAGATGATTGTGATGGAACACTATTGTGCTATAAGAAATAATGAATTTGATGATCTTAGAAAAACAAGGCTAAAATTATACAATGCAATGAAGAGTGAAATGAGCAGAACCAAGAAAACAGTAGATATAGTAACGGAAATATTGTTTTAATAACTACTTTCAATGAATAATTCATTTTGACTATTTTAATAGCCATATTAACTACAAAGGACATGTGAAAAAAAGATTATCTGTATCTACAGAATGAACCTATAAAAAAGTTATAGAATATTTATGTGTGTGTGGATGTGTGTGAATGTGTGTACATATTTGTAATTAATGGTATCCATTTCCAGGACAGAAGAAGGGAGAGAGAAAAAGGGAAACACATTAATTTTATTGTATATTTAAAAGTAATAGGGGTAAGTTATTTGCAGTTTCATGTACAACCACAGATTATTATTATAAAATGTTATGGAAATGATTGTTATATTCCACAAATTAAAAATTAAATATCTTATCTGACCCCAACCTGTTCCATGAGATAAGAAATTTTATTAAAACCTTAAACATTCCTTAAATAAGAAACCAATGGAAGAATCTCAACTACCTCTGACTCCTTAATATATAAATATTTAGTCTTTTTTAAATTTCAATTTGCAAACACTCTAAATGCAGTTTGTAACCTGACATAGTTTACCAAAGAGCTTGTCTGAAGAGATTGTTTATTTAGGGTATGCATAAGATAATAACTATGTTTAACTAAATTTATTCAACAGTTAAGACATTTAAAGAAGTTTGAGATTATAGATCTATCTTCTCTTTAACTTTTAAAGCTTAAGAGAAATTTACAAAATTGAAATATTAAATGGATTATTTCTTTGTTACTCTGATATAATTTTTCTTTTATTAAGACTTGTTAGCATTCTAATTATTGTTCAGATTTTCTTTGAAGCCTGAACCTGTATTTGAGCAAAGCAATAAAACCTAAATTTTTACCTCTGAAATATATATACATATATATATATATATGTATATTATATGTGTGTGTGTATTTGACAGCAATAATCCACCACATGAACCCAGGAAAGGAGATATTTTTCCCTTAATAGTGTTTTTCAGGGAGATAATTCCAGTGATTTTATCTGTGTAGGAAAGTCCACAAGAGGAAAGACTGTCAGCCAGTGATAATTGGGAATTTTTACATATAGAGAGCTGCCTGAGGATTGAGAAGTTGAAGAATTTTCCCACAGCTTCTCAGAAAGTATATATTGAGAGAAGGATTCAAAATCAGATTTTTCTGATTCTATTTTAGGCTCTCTGCCAGTCAAACATCTTCTATATGTCCTCTTTAATCATGCATTAATCAGATACTCATTTCAGCTGTACTAATGGCCATCTCTAGATGTAAAGAAATTTGGGACACTGTTTTGGAAACATTTTCATTACTACTGATTTCTAATTAGGCAAGAAGACCCGATGTGGAGCAGCAATTAATCATCTTGAGAAAGATCTTAGAAACAGGTAGAAAAGGCAGAGATATGATGATGTATTAGACCTTGTTTTTGGTCAAGGAATATTAGCACAATGTTTTGTCATAGCTCCTTATAATCTTATTTTTTGGGATTTTCAATGATTGTTTTTCAAATAGAAAATATTCCTCTAGGTTTTAAAATCTTTACCTGAAGCCTTAATCTTCACTTAACACTTTGTTCTTTAAAATTTAACACTTTATCAACTAACACCTTACTTTATCAGTTTAGATGCCATTTAACACCTTTTTAAGTTTAAATAGAAAATTTATTAAAATAAGACCCTGTTAGGAATTAGAAAAGAGGACAAAGGGGGATAAAAAGACCACAGGATAATATATAGGGTCCAGTTTACTAAGGCTAGGGACAAATTGCATGGAAATATTCAACTATCATCTAATAACTTGTTCTAAATCTGAATGGCTGCCATTTCTAGCTGTTGTTGTAACAATGGGATGATTCCTAGAAGAATAAGGATAGAAGAAAGGAAGAGAAGAAGGGAAGACAAAAGGGAAGAAGGAAGGGAATCAGAGAGAAACTAAAGGAAGAAGGAAGAAAAGGAAGGAGGAAGGCTGGCAGGAGGAAAGAAATGTTATGGAAGAATTGTCTCTGAGTTCAAGTGGTAAGTAACTTTAATCAAAATATATTTATCACGAGACAGAAATTTTAGAGGTAAAAAGCTGGGGTTTATTTATTTATTCATTGCTTAAGTTCCGGTATAATATATATATATATATATATATAAGAAATTGAAATTGAAACAATCATTAGTATTCTAACAAGCTCTTCAAAATTACATCAGTAATAGAGAAATAGTTCATTCACATATTACAATATTGTATGTTCCTCTTAGGTCATAAAAGTTTTTAAAAAAAGATAATTTCACAACCCTAGGGCTTTCTTCAATGATATAAAAGTTAAACCAACTTAAATAAGCAGAGTCATAATTTTGTACATAGATAAATCTAGTCAAATGAGTATAGGTAAACAATAGGTTATAGATTAAATGACATTTGGAGCTTTCAAAATGGGTTAACTGAGAATGAAGATTTACATGTCATCAAGATATCAGCATAAGATGCTTCTTATCTAAGGAATATTTAAATTTTTAAATAAATTTTCACATCCTATTCAACAGGTTTGGATAAATTCAATAACCTCCCCACTAGAAGAAATGTCCCCAGACTTTCACATAACATATTTGTAAGTTAGGTAATGGTCAGGCATAAAAATATAGAGTTTTAGTTACTCAAAAGTTATAAAATGTTTAACCCTAAATCATGAAAATTAATAATAAAAAGAAAAAATTCTTATTATAGACATATAGAAAGACAAATTGAAAAAAAGGAAGAAAGGAGGATGGAAGGAAGAAAGGAAGGAGAGAAGAAAGGAAGTGAGGAAGAAAAGATGGGAGCAGAAGTATTATAAGCACTATTATCTTGATTTTACAAATACAAAAAAGGTCAACTGGTAATATTTTGATTTGCTCTTGGTCATAAAATTAGTAAGCACTGAGACAATGTCAGAATCCAGATCTTTTTAACTGCAAATCTGTCACTATATTAGCAATCAGGAAAATAATCACAGACATCATCTTACAGAGAATTGCAATTCATCCTAATTATAAAAAGACAATGAATTTATTTCAAACATTCCTTTGTAAATGCTGCCTTAAGGAACTTAAAGGTCAGAACAATGGCTAAATAAGAATGAAAGGTCTTGTCTAAGTCCAACTCTAAATCACTATTTTAAATAACTAGAAATGAATAAAATGATCTAAAAATTTGACTATTATTGAATAGATAAAGAAACAAATCCTAGAAAAAGTAATTTCCATGGGTGGTACAGAGTTAAGGGATATACATACACTCATACAAACACACACACACACACACACACACACTGAAGAAATGAGCAAGCAAATCTCCTAGAACAATGGAAATATGGACAGAGAAAGATGGATAGAAAAGCAGATAGATAAAAGGGAGACATACAGATAGATGGAGAAATGGATAGACATGTGCAAATATACATGTATAGGTATATATATATATATATATATATATATATATATATATATATATATACATATATGCTTTTATACACACACACACAAATACAATATTTATCAAGTGCCTCCTTATTACTAAATAGTGGGGAAAATACAAGAAATCAAGGCTACTTGGACAAGTAATATTATATTTGGTACAACATGTAATTATTCTACTTTGAAATTACCTCTGTCATTCACCTTCCTTTCCTAGAACTACTGGAAGTCCTCTGAATATCAAAAGGCCAATCTTTTGATAGTGTGAAGTTATAGATGGAAAACAAAAGTCAGCTCAAGATTTTCTGGTCCCTTACGGGTCTCCATTAATTCTTCTCTGGGTAATAGCTATCCTGTTCCACAAGATATTATGGACCCGATATTACTCACTCTACAAGATGGTTGGTTTAAAGAATAGACTATTATTCTGCCAGAAGGTACAAGCTGAAAACTTTTGTCCTCTTTTACAATTTCCAAGCCAAAACCTTTTAAACTCAGAGTCAGAGACTTAGTGACAAATCCCACTTGCGAAAAATGTTTTGTTTTTGACCCAGTCTCCAAAATTACATTGCTGTCTTTAAAGATGTAGTTATTCAGAGTAGGCTTTAAAAATTGTCATTTTAATTAACAAATATTGTTTTTCTAGAGGGTTATAGGATTTTGAATTGTTGTGGAATGAATAATAAATTCAACATCACAGTAAGAGCTATAGAGCTACTTTTTGATTCCTGTATAATTGCAGTTTAAAGCTCTTTGCATAAACTTGATGAGGACAGATACCTATATAATTAAAACAATCATACAAACAAAGTGATAGTGCAACAATTTGAGTCCATATTAAACTACATGAGATAATCCAAGTGGATTTAGAAAAGCTTTTTTAAAAATTAATTTATTTTAGTTATAATATCATTGAATCAGGGAATAGATGACCAGAACAAGACAAATGAATCTTCATTCCTGGAGACTTTTGGGGGAAAAAAAGTCCAAATGTCATAGATCAAAATAGTACAAGGCAAAACTCATGACTCTTTGTTTACATATATAAGATGCATCATGCAATTTCTTTTTTGTTAACGACGCAATGGTATGGCAGAAGCAACCTTGGAAAGGAAGATATAAGACTGCTTTTAGTCTTGGTTCTGCAAAGAACTTACACAAATCATCTCCGCTCTTTAGGGCTCAGTTTCTTCATTTGTAAAAGCAAATGGTTTGGATCATATAATTTCTGAGACTTTTGTGGGTTCTCTATGGAATTCATAGAGGAGGCAGGAAGTCAAATTTGTATGGGAAGATAAAGACTCTCTAGATAAATGGGATGGAAGAAAAAATAAGAGCACATTTAGTTGAAACATAATAGTTGTCTTTAAATATTTAAAAGGTTGTCTTGAGGGAAAGGGCCTGGACTTGTTCTGCTTGGTCTTAGACAATTAAGGTAAGCGGATAGATTTCAGAGAGATAGAATTTTTAGCAATAGCAATTTAGGTTATCAAGAATGAAAATAGCTTGCCCTGGACATTAGTGGGTTACTCCTCCTTGGAGTTCATCCCTGGGAAATTTAATGAGTATTTATTAGAACTGATATAGAAAAGATTCTTCTATCTTGCAAGGCATTTATCATGCATGGCACTCAATGAACTCTGATATGCATTCTATCTCTGAAATTCTTCTTGCCCAGGTAAGATTGTATCTACAGTATTTAATTTAAATCAAGGTGACACATTTCAGAAGGGTCTTTTGAAAACACCTTGAGTGGCAGAAAAGGATTCCTTTCAATTGTTAAGAGTCTATGATTCTAAAAGGGCAATAAAGACAGAGGGAACAGTATGAGACATACAATTTGCTTACTAATGGAAGCTAAGGCACTTTCAAAAAGATAGACCCCTTTTGAAAAGTACCCTCATCTCTTCTGTCCTCTACTTTATTCTCTTCCCTACATTTAATTTCCCTCCTCTCTTCTTCATTTCTCTTCTCTTCCTTTCTCTTCTATTCCTTTCTCTTCTCTTCCTTTCTTTTCTCTTCCCTTCTCTTCTCTACTCTTCTCTCTTCTTTTCTCTCAACTAAACTCTATATACTTTCTTTTTTGTCACTGTCTTTAAAAATGAAAGAAAATGAAAGGTGCTTCTAGAAGATTTTCAGTTCTCTGAAATTTAATGAAACTGTTCGCTTATATATGTAAGAATGTCTGTTTATGGAGGCCTATGGCAAAAAAAATATGAAAGGCTGTTCTTATTTGTTTGAATGTTTTTTTTTTACTTGTAGGCTGTGATGTTTGCTGTTAATTATTCTCTTGCAAATGGTGAAAAATGTCAACACAATTTGTCTATGGTTATTTCAAGGCACCAGTTGGCAAATTTTGGCTAAATCTTTTCTTGGTCCTCTGAGTTATTTCATATTTCACAATAATCTTTTTTTCTCCTTTTCTTCTCTCAAGTCTTTTCCTGGAAAAGATTCAAAATATATGTTCTGACAAAGAAACACAAATAGAAAAGTGAGCTCACCCAGCGCCCAGCTTCGAGAAATAGGTGGTTACAACATGGCCTCTTGTGGATGGCTCAGGAAAGAAGTCAACTGGTGGAGAGTGAAATTGGTAGGTTTCAGCGCTGACAGAAATTTCATTAGGAGAGTGTCAAAAGATAAACATAGTCTTTAAATGTTTCCTTACTATCTACCAAATGGCCACAAGCTGATTCCTCACTGCATCCATTTTGATTTTTTTTATTAAAGCTTTTTATTTGTATAACATATATATGGGTAGTTCCCCAGTATTGATCTTTACAAAGCTTTCCATTACAAATTTTACCCCCAGTCCCTTCCCCTCCCCTAGATGGCAGGAAGTCCATGACATGTTAATAATGTTGAAATACTTGACAAGTTGTGCAAGAAAAATCCTATCTACAAGAAAAAAAAAAAGAAAATCAGAGAAAGGCAAAAAATGCAAGCAAACCTCAATAGAGAGCATGAAAATGTTATGTTGTGGTCCCTATTTCACATCCCTCTCTCTGCGTGTATATGGCTTACTACACTGAACAAATGGAACTGGTTTGAGACAATTCTTTGTTGCAGAGAGCCATGTCCATCAGAATTGATCATCATGTAATACTGTTATTGCTGTGTATGATGATCTCCTGGTTTTGCTTGTTTCACTCAGCATCAGTTCATGCAAATCTCTCTAGGGCCCTCTGAAATCGTCCTGCTTGTCGTTTCTCACAGAACAATAATATTCCATAACATTCATATACCATAATTTATTCAGCCACTCTCCAATTGATGGGCATCCATTCAGTGTACAGTCTCTAGCAACTACAAAAAGGGCTGCCACAAACATTCTTGCACATGTGGGTCCCTTTCCCTCCTCTAAGATCTCTTTGGGATATAGGCCCAATAGAGACACTGCTGGGTCAAAGGGTATGCACAGTTTGATAACTTTTTGAGCATAGCTCCAAATTACTCTCCAGAATAGTTGGATCCATTCACAGTTCCACCAACAATGTATTAGTGTCCCAGTTTTCCCACATCCCTTCCAACATTCATCGTTATCTTTTCCTGTCATTTTACCAATCTGACAGGTGTATAGTGGTAAAATGTTGTCTGAATTTGCATTTCTCTGATCAATAGTGATTTGGAGCAACTTTTCATATAACTAGAGATGGTTTTAATTTCATCATCTGAAAATTGTTCATATCCCTTGGTCACTTATCTATTGAAGGGTGGCTTGAATTCTTATATATATGAGACAGTTCTCTATATATTTTAGAAATGAGGCCTTTATTAGAACCATTAAATGTAAAGATGATTTCCCAATTTGATGCTTCCCTCCTAATCTTGTCTGCATTAGTTTTATTTGTATAGAAACTTTTTAACTTAATATAATCAAAATTATCTATCTGGTGTTCAATTAGGAGTTCCAGATCTTCTTTGGACATAAATTTATTCCATCTCCACAGGTCTGAAAGGTAAATGTTCCTCTAATTTGCTTACAATATCACTCTTTATATCTAGATCATGGACCCATTTAGATCTTATCTTGGTATGTGGTGTTAGGTATGGGTCAAGCCCTAATTTCTTCCACACTAGTTTCCAATTTTCCCAGCAGTTTTTGCCAAATAGTGAGTATTTATCCCAAAAGCTGGGGTCTTTGGGTTTATCAAACACTAAATTGTTATTGCCTAGATTATCCTAATAACAAATCCTGTGCCACTGATCGACTGCTCTATTTCTTAGCCAGTACCAAATGGTTTTGATGACCGCTGCTTTATAATATAGTTTTAGATCTGGTACAGCAAGGCCACCTTCATCTGCCTTTTTTTTTTCATTAATCCCCTTGAAATCCTTGACCTTTTGTTCTTCCAAATGAACTTTGCTACTATTTTTTCTAGATCTGTAAAATAATTTCTTGGGAGTTTGATTGGTATGGCACTAAATAAGTAGATTAGTTTGGGTAGTATTGTCATTTTTATTATGTTCGCTCTGCCTACCCATGAGCACTTAATATTTTTCCAATTGATTAGGTCTGATTTTATTTGTGTGGAAAGTGTTTGTAGTTTAGTTCGTATATTTTCTGACTTTTCCTTGGCAGATAAATTCCCAAATATTTTATCCTATCATCTGTTATTTGGAATGGAATTTCTTTTTGTATCTCTTGCTGCTGAATTTTGTTGGTAATATATAAAAATTCTGATGATTTATGTCGATTAATTTTGAATCCTGCCACCTTGCTAAAGTTGTGAATTGTTTCTAGTAGTTTTTTAGTTGAGTCTCTAGGGTTCTCTAAATATACCATCATGTCATCTGCAAAGAGTGATAATTTGGTTTCTTCATTACCTACTCTAATTCCTTTTATCTCTTTTTCTTCTCTTATTGCTAAAGCTAACATTTCTAATGCAATATTAAATAGTAATGGTGACAGTGGGCAGCCTTGTTTCACTCCTGATCTTATTGGGAATGGTTTTAGTTTGTCTCCATTACATATGATGCTTGCTGATGGTTTTAAATAGATGCTACTGATCATTTTAAGGAAAAGCCCATTTATTCCTATACTCTCTAGTGTTTTTAATAGGAAAGGGTGTTGGATTTTATCAAATGCTATTTCTGCATCTATTGAGATAATCATATGGTTTTTGATAGTTTGGTTATTGACATAATTAATTATGCTGATATTTTTCCTAATATTGAACCAGCCCTGCATCTCTGGTATAAATCTTAGTTGGTCATAGTGTACTATCCTGGGGATGACTTTCTGTAATCTCATTGCTAATATCATTTTGATTTAAGAGATATTTCAATCTACAGACCGGAAAAAATGTTACTAAAATATAAAATATAAAAATATCTCTTATGCTTTCTGTTCTCTCCAGCCTGTGTCTAAATTAGACCTCATTATAATAGTAGTTGGTTCACCCCCCCTTTTCAGGTTTTTGCTTTTAAGCACTTGCTTTGCCCTGCATGGTTCTTTGGACACGGTTAGCTCATAATTAATGCTACAAAATGAATGAATAAGTGAGTAGATGAATAATGAACAAAATTCATAAAAGAAAAGATTCAGTAATGGCACTTTGTGCTTGCAATGAAAAAAGCTCTAGACATGGAGTCTAAATATTTGTTTTTACATCCTTTTCTTTGACACACTAGTTGTGTGATATAGAACAAGTAATTTTCTCTCTCTTGAGTTCAGTTTTTCATCTGCAAAATCAGGGGTTCATTGCTTCATTCATATTGCAATCAGTCAGTCCATAAACATTTACAAGGTACTTATTATGAGCCAAGAGCAAGAGGAGCAATGATGGTGGTGAGTATATGGAGGAAAATAAGATTTAAGACAACTATAAGATAAGAAGGAGAAGAAATTAAGATCTATAGACACCAAGAAAATTTTATTTCTGAACCTAGTTATAGAAACAATCACTACAGCTAGGAAGGGAGAGAGTAGGGGAAGTATGCTTGAAATTCATAAATTTATGTATAGACCGACCATCAGATCCATGCTTTAGGAAAAGGAGAAATTATTCTGGCTGGTAAATGAAGGAAAGATTAGACTGCCAAGACTCTTGAAGTTGAGGGAGTAATTAGAAGACTACTACATTTTTAAAGGTGAAAGTGATAAGGCTGTATGAGTAGAGAAGGAGTGAAACAGGAAGGCAGGCTTGGGGAAGGTAAAAAAAGAGATCTGGCAATATTTTGAATATATGGGGTGAATGAGTTTGAAGAATTAATAGTTACACTGATGTTGCAGGTCTGAGTAAGGCTGAGTGATTGGAAGCATAGTGGTACCCTCAACAGTATTTGAAAAATTCAGTATAAAATGTTCAAGAGAGTAAGAGATATATGTAGCTGCTCAGTAAAAAACAGGGCTGTACTTGAAGAAAAAGGAATCATTCATAAAAAAAAACGGAATCATCCAAGAAAGATGATGAGATCAAGTGGAAAAAAAAGAAAGGGCCCCCAGAAAAGAACCTGGGGACACCCAGGATAAGTAGCCATGTCATGGGTGTAAGCCAAGCAAAGAATATGGTGAAGGAAGTGCCAGACATACAGAAAAAGAAACAGTAAAGTGTGGAGTTATGTAAATGCTAGAGAGGAGAATGAATAGAGGAGGAAAGGTTAATCAGCAGTATCAAATGATTCAAAGAAGTGAAAGAGGTCCAACTCTGAGAATAGGCTATTATCTCTGACAAATAAGAAATTGTTGGTAATTTGAAAAAGAGCTATTTCAATTGAATAATGAGGTTGGAAGCTGTGTTGCACGAGGTTTAGGAGACAAAGAAGGTGAAAAAGTGAAGAGACTGAATGTAGACAGCTTTCTTAAAGTGTTTAGCCAAGAAATAAAATGATAAGAAATAGAGATTAACAGATCAAGTGAGAGTGTTGTTTGTTTTTACTTTTTTGCTGCTTTTTAAAGTTGGAAGAGACATGAACATGTTTTCAGGCAACAAGGATGGGGCTTGTAAAGTGAGAGACATTGACAGTTTGTAAATAGAGGAAGAATGGTGATGGGCAACATCTGAATATATCTGGAGCAGACGGGATTAGGGGATATGTGGAAAGTTTTGCAATGGAAAGTTCCCTTACACTAAACTCTTCAACTGAAATCACTGTAAAGGATATAATAAGAAAAATATGTTGGAATCATGTGAAATGAAGAGGATGAGAAAAAGGGGGAACATCAATGAAGGGTTTCCATTTTCTTCTTTGAAATATGAAATAAGCTATTTGTCTGAGGAATTACTATGGCAGATTTCAGAAATATTATGAAGGTTTGGAGCAATTAATGTGAGAAATAGAATGGTAAATAAAATAAGGGGAAGAGAGTAGAATGGTTGCCTTAAGCTAATGTGAGGTCCGTTTTGATTAGAAGGTTATGAATTCATGGAGATAGATTGTGAGAGTAATCCAGAGTTGAGGTATGGTAAGGTATGGCTAGTGATTAGATTAGGAAGCAATAAAATGGAGAAGGAAGAAAGTAGGAAAGATATTTTAATTAGTATACAAATGAGGGTCTGGGAAATTGCTGAAGAGTGAATGAAAAAAGATTACATTGCTGATGAATATGGACAGCCCCATAAAAAAGTGGAATAATATTATGATCAGATAAAGGGATTTTGAAGTTCTTAAATGAGAATGTGGAAGCCCTGTGTATGAAGACAAGTTCAATAATATAACCATTCTTTTATGGAATTCAGGTGTAATAGAGGAATAAGTCTTGGGATTTGAATAAATGGATGAATTGATAAAAATAGACTATTTTTAAATAGAATCAAAAGTTTATTGAAGTCTTCCAGGATGAGTGTAAAATATGTAGGTGAATGAAATAGCAAAGCATTGAATTCTTTGAGGAAGGGATGAACACGATTTGGGCAACTGTAGATCGGATATTGATTGGGTGATGAGAATACCATAAATCTTAAATAGGAGAAGTTTCTCAATGAAGGTTGTCAAAGAAATGTCTCAAAGTAACAATGAGGGGAAAGTGTGCTGACTTCCACACAACCAGTGATTTGGAAGATATGAAAGAAAGTTTGGCTATTACTGGGAAAGGGTAGAAAGAGAGGGAATCTGTTGGCAGGAGGAAGTCTTATCACAGTAAAAATTAGAAAAATAAAGGGATAAGAAAAAAAATAATATGAAGGAAGTTATATGAAGCTAGCATTCCAGAAACCATGGTGAACGGGTTGGAGAGATGTAAAGTGAGACATTAGGGAAAGGGTACTGTTAATTTGGAAAGACATAAGGAAATAAAAAGCTGAGTATGGTAAACAAGATTTGTAAGTGAGTATCTGGAGTTTTAGAATCAGTGGAATGGAGTGAGTATAAGGGAATTATGAATATGTAAATCATGTAGCAAAATAGAGTACCAGTGGATAGAAGATTGTTGAATGAGGGACACAATGTGAGATCCTTCTAGGAGGTTATACCTCCTAAAAATGAAGAAGCTGGTTCCTATGAGATCTAAGGAAGCCCACATCATAGTAAGCAAGAAATGCTGGAGGTACTGGAACATGATTAATGAGCTTGCTTGACTTAGAAAAGAAAGTTAATATGAAGTTGTTTCTAGAATAGGGGAGTACCAAAGTAAGTATCAATGCATGGAGAAGAGAATCATTTTGAGCTATGTTATTATTAATATTGATTCAATTTTTAAAATGTTTTCCAAGAAGAGAAGGGGGGAAGAGGGAAGAAGGGAGAGTTAGAAAGAAAAAAGAGAGAGACACAGAGAAATAGAGACAGAGTGAGAAAGAGACAGACAGAGACACACAGAGAGAATTGTTATCATCAACATTATATATTTATCTCTGAAAACGTCTTATGCTATAATATTGAGATTTTGTATCCTTGGCTTTGCTATTGAATTTTTGTTATTGGTCAACAAGCTTAACAAAGATTCTGTGCCAGTAGAGGGATCATCAGGATTAGTCTAGTCTTTACAAAACTTTAGAGAAAGAAAGGATTAACCTTTTCTATTATTCATGAGTAAACCAAGGTCCTAAAAAGTAAAACAAATTGTGTAAGGTCACATAGCAAGGATTTGACAGAAAATAGTTCAAACACAGGTTTTCTGCCTTTGAGGCTTATTTTCTTTATAATTATAATATCCATTAAAACACATTTATAAGGAGAGGGGGCCTCTACCCCAATTAATTATAGGAAATTTCACCAAAAATACTCAATAAAAAATAAACTAATTGTGAATACCCTTAAAAGCATTTGAAAAGATCAGAGAGCCTTTGATTCATTAGATGAAAATGAAACATGCCACATAGGATATATATTATGATAAGCAGAAAAGAAACATGATAGCAGCATAGTAGGAGCCAAGTAGTTGAGTGGTAGTTGAATTCAGTGGGTAAAACCTCCAGAAAAAAATTTGCCTCTAAGGAAGTGAATGTTTTTAATTTTTTCTCTCTTCTCACTCCCTCCCCTTTGATCAACAAATCACCTTTGTTTCAAAGATAGAGGGTGAGATTAGAAAATATGAATTTCCCATCTCATTCAGTAGCAATGTATACAAGAGCCAGTAGCAGTGTCCTTGGAGTAAAAAGAATATCTATATCAAAAGCTGAGAGGCATACCAAGGAAAGGCAGTATCAGAATTCTTTGAGAACATTTGGCTCTTGAAATTTGACAGAAAGCTACACATAAAGGAATGTTTCATAAGGACTTCTTAAATAGATAAAAGGACTTGCAGGAACTAGCAGTTGTTTTTACTCTTTTAAAATGAGTCTTTGAAACAGAGACTGGTTCATGCTAGGGAGAGAGTTTACCCCCTACTTTGGAGGGATTTTTTTATAACAAATGTCCTTGCTGAATCTGTTTAATATAAAACCTTTCTAAAAAAATAAAAACATTAATTAATTCTGGTTATTAATCAATGGGCTGGACACTGGTAAAGATACATATGAAACAATATGAGAAAATTTCCAGCTTTACATACTAACTGATAGAATCCCAAAAGGAGGAATAAATACAGTGTAAATGCTGAGTTGGGAAAGTGATCCCAGTGCAGTAGTGCCTTATCTGAGTATCTATACTTATAGAGCATTTTTAAGATTTACAAAGTATTTTTTATGAAAGTATGCTGAATTAAATTGGATAGTTATTATTCCCATTTTATAGATAAAAAACCTGAGACTTAGAGCACTTAAGTAACTTGTCCATGATTATAGAGCTAATAAATTGAAGCAGAATATGAGCACAGATTTAATATTTCTCTATTAATTGTTCTGCCTTGAGACACAATCAGAGTATCATATATGCTTTTTATACTTATTTCTCACTACTTCCTTACTTGGTCATTTTGGTTTATTACTGATCATTAATAGTCCTGATTTCTGATTATTTCTTCGTGCTATTTCTTTAGACTTTTTCTACATCATTTCCCAATATATTCTCCTTCTTGATAAAACTCATCATAATCTCTTTCATAAATGCTATAATTCCCTCCTATCATTGGCCAAAAGGAACTTTTACTTCCTTTGTTCTCCATTAACACCTAGGTTGTACATCTCTGTTAGTTTCCAAGTGTACTTACTGGTAGAGCCAAGATGGCAGAAAATAGACACACTTTGTCTGAGCTCTTTCTGGCTTCCCTCAGAACAAGACCAAGCCTCTGAATGGTTTTTGGAGTGAAAGAACCCACAAATTTCCAGAAATTTATGTTGGAAGAATTTCAGGAAAGATCTGTCTCAATCAAGCAGTTCCCACTGCCCGGGGTTGCATGCCAGTGCAAGCATAGCACAAGCACATTACAGTGAAGGGAGACCCAGGGTGGAAAGGCTTTCACACACTGGGAGAATCGTGTGGGAGGATTATAGCCAAAATACAGGAGTGTTTCCTTCTCTATATTAGGTCAGAATCCAGTGGATTAGTAGACTAGCTGTGAGACTTCCAATGAGAAGGAAACTAGCAGTACTAGCTCCAGGGAAGAGTGAAGCTACTGTCACCTATAGAGGAAGCTTGGGGCAATTACCCCTTATCCATAAGAGATACCTCAACCTTTAAAAATGAGCAAAAAAAGCAAAAAGGGCTCTGACCATAAATAGCTTTTATGGGGACAAGAAAAAACAGACCTCAAATCCTGAGGACACTAAAGGTAAAAAATCTCCAGATGAAGCTTGAAAGAGTGATATGAGTTGGTCCCCATCTCACAACGTTCTCTTGGAAAAATTCAAAAAGGACCTTAAAAGAGAGAAGAAAAATGGGGAAAGGGAGTGAGAGCTCTGGAAAAGGAAACACAGAAATTATCTGAAGAAAACCATTCCTTAAATAAAACCATTGACAAAATAGGAAAAGAAAACAACTTCCCAGTTTTGGGGATAAAAAACACTGACAAAAACTGATGGGAAAATTGGAAACTGATATGGAAGAAACTTAGCATTGACACACACCTAACACTGTATACCAAGATAAAGTTGAAATGGATTCATGATCTAGACATAAAGAATGATATTATAAACAAATTGAAGAAAGTAGGATAATTTACTTCTCAGATCTGTGGAGGAGGAAGGAATTTGTGACCAAAGAAGAACTAGAGATCATCATTAATCACAAAATAGATAATTTTGAGTATATGAAGTAAAAAAAAAATTTGAACAAACAAAACAAATGCAGACAAGATTAGAATAGAAGCAATAAACTGGGAAAACACTTATATTCAAAGGTTCTGATAAAGTACTTATTTTTAAAATATAAAGAAAATTGACTCAAATATAGGAATTCAAGGCATTCTTCAATTGACAAATTTTCAAAAGCTATGAACAATTTTCAGATGAAGAAATTGAAAATATTTTTGGTCATATGAAAAGATGCTCAAAATCACTACAGATCAGAGAAATGCAAATTAAGACAATTTTGAGATACCACCACACACCTGTCAGATTGGCTAAAATGCCAGGAAAAAATAATGACAAATGTTGGAGGGGATGTGGGAAAACTGGGACACTGATACATTGTTGGTGGAACTGTGAACGGATCCAACCATTCTGGAGAGCAATTTGGAACTATACACAAAAAGTTATCAAACTGTGCCTACCCTTTGACCCAGCAGTGTTTCTATTGGGCCTATATCCCAAAGAGATCTTAGAGTAGGGAAAGGGACCCACATGTGCGAAAATGTTTGTGGCATCTCTTTCTATAGTGGCTAGAAACTGGAAACTGAAGGGATGCCCATCAATTGGAGAGTGGCTGAATAAATTATGGTATATGAATGTTATGGAATATTATTGCTCTGTAAGAAATGACCAGCAGGACGATTTCAGAGAGGCCTGGAGAGACTTGCATAAACTGATGCTGAGTGAAATCAGCAGAACCAGGAGATCATTACACACATCAACAACAAGATTATATAATGATCAATTCCAATGGACATGGCTCTCTTCAACAATGATGTGATTCAAACCATTTCCTATTGTTCAACAATGAAGGTAGTCATATTCATCCAGAGAGAGGCCTGAGGGAACTGAGTATGGAACACAACACAGCATTTTATCACTTTCTGTGAATATTTGCTTTCATTTTGTTTTCCTTCTTAGGTTGTTTTTTTTTTCTCTTTCTAGGTCAGATGTTTCTTGTGCAGTAAGATAACTGTATAGATATGTATACATATATTGGATTTGTCATATATTTTAACACATTTAGCATGTATTAGACTACCTGTCATCTATGGGTGGGGTAGGGAGAAGGAAGGGAAAAATTTGAAACAAAAAAAATTTGCAAATGTCAATGTAGAAAATCATTCATATGTTTGGTAAATAAAAAACTTTAATTAAAAAAATAAGAAGAAAAGAAAATGACTCCTTGAAAACAGAATTTGTGAAATGGAAAAAAATCCAGTGAACAAAAAATTAATTTAAAAGTTCAATTGGCCAAATGCAAAAGGAGATAAAAAAGCTAAGTGAAGAAAATAATTCACTGAAAATTGGATTTGAACAAGTAGCAGTGAATGACTCAATGAGACATCAAGAATCAATCAACTAAAACAAACAAAAAATAGAAGAAAACATAAAATACTTCATTGGAAAAACAACTAATCTGGAAAATAGAGCTAGGAGAGATAATCTAAGAATTATTGAACTTCCTGAAAACCATGATGAAAAAAAAAAAAAGAACCTAAAGAACAGCTTTGAGAAAATCATCAAAGAAAATTTCCCGGATGTCCTAGAACCAGAGGGTAAAATAGCCATTGAAAAAAATCCACCTATCATCTCCTGAAAGGGAGCACAAAATGAAAATTACAAGGAATATTATAGATAAATTCCACAATTACCAGATCAAGGAGAAAATACTGCAAACACCACCAAAGAAATAATTCAAATATGAAGAAGTCATAAACAGGATTACCCAGGACCTGCAGCTTCCATTGTAAAGTGTCAAAAGGCCTGAAATATGGTAATCTGTGGGACAAAGGGAATTGGATTCCATCCAAGAATCAACTATCCAGCAAAATTAAGCATTGCCTTTCAGGAGAAAAGACATTCATTCAATGAAATACAGGATTTTCATTTATTTTTGAAAAAAAAGACCACAGTTGAACAACAAATTTGATCTTCAGATCCAAAATTAGAGAAGCACAAAAAGGTAAACAGAGGAGAAAAATCCATGTTTTTTTAAAGTTAAAGTTTTTCTGCCCTATATGAGCAGAAAACATGTTTAACTCTTGAGAATTGTATCTCAGTTAGAGGTATATTTAGAGGGTACAAGTATAATTTGACTATTGTGATGGAATAAAAAAAGAAGGTATGGGTGGAAAAGGGATTGTATTGGAAGATTAGAGAAGAGAAGGCAAAATGGGATGAATTACATCTCACGAAGAATCAAAAAAAGATCTACTACAACTGAGAGGAAAAAAGAAGGAGGCTCAGCATTGTGTGAACCTTAATCTCATCTGACTTGATTCAAAGAGAGAATATCAGACATATTTAGTATAATATAGAAACTTGTCTCATCCTATAGGGAGGAAGGAGGAGAATGGGGAGAGACAATAGACCTGGCTTAAAACAGTAGATCGTTGATCCTCGACAAGTCAGTTAAACCTGTTTGCCTCAGTTTCCTCATTTCTAAAATGAATTTGAGAAGGAAGTGGCAAATCTTTAACAAGAAAACCTCAAATGGGTTCATAAAGAATCAAGCATGACAGAAAAAACAATAAAACAACCAAAAGGATCTGAAGGATTAGCAGGATGTGAACTACAGAAAGTCAAGGATGAAAGGAGACATTATTCCACATAAAAAAGATAAGTGAAATTACCATAGTAATTATAATAATAAACTCATTTCCCTCCAGAATTGATGGAACTCAAAGTACTCTTCTTGTAACACCCCTGGCTAACAGGGGTTTTTTTTTCTCCTATCTTCAAGGTGAAGAAAGTAAAGGTGAGAAAGAGGAAGTGATTTTTACTCATTACACAGTTAGTAAATGCCAGAATCAGAATTCAAACTCAGACCTTCTGGATTTTATATTAAGTACATTATGTAATATGCAGCTTAAAGCTCCATGAACATTTCATAAAGTGCAATGTTTCTTTGGTTCACTGACTTAGTTGTAAAAGTGTTTGCAAGCCCCCAAACCACTTCATGATATTGGTCTAAAAATGTATATGGATTGGGCTTAGAAAGAGACAGAGAAAGATGGAGAAACAGGGAGACAGGGAGACAGAGAGAAACAGACAAAGACATAGAGACACAGAGAAAGACACAGACAGAAAGAGAACAGAGAGAGAAGAGATATTAAAATAGTCTCTTTAGTGATAATTGCTCAAATATGTTACATATGCATAATATGTGAATATGTGTATACTTATACACATTAATATTTCCTCTTAAGAAGAAGATTGTGCATGTTTTGGAGGGGCAGAGCCAAGATGGCGAACTGCAGACAGCGTTCTCTGTGAGCTCCTGAGACCTTCCCTCAGACCCAGACAAATAGAGCCTCCGAACTGGTTTTGGAGTGAAGGCTCCACCAAACACTTGGAGTACAACGCACTTCTATCAACAATCTACTTTGAAAAGCCTCTGGAGAAGGTTAGTCTCAGGGGAATCAGCCACTGGCCACAATCACACACCAGCGTGCCCGGGGCGGATTTTAGGCACCCAGGAAGTCCCTGAGAGATGCCTGGGCCACTTTGCTCTGCTTGCGGGCAGGTGCTTTGGCAGATCTGCCTTTGGTAAAGGGTGGATTGAGAGCAGCTGAAAATGTGGTCCTAGTGCAGATCTAGCCCGACCAGTCTCAGACCGGAAGTCAACTCGGCAAACTGCTCCAGGGCAAATTGAAACTGTGGTAGTAGTCCCTGTTGGTGACTGATACCTCAGTTAAAAATCATGAGCAAGAAGCAGAAGAGAGCTCTCACAATAGACATCTTCTATGGAGAAAAAGTAGAGCAGTCCCCAGATCCTGAGATTCTGAAAACAATCCCAGATGAAGCCACAAAGGCAGATTTAAGCTGGTCTCCCTTTCAGAAGGCTTACCTGGAAGATAAAAAATCTCAAAAGAGAGCTAGCAGAAGAATGGGGAAATAAATTGAGATCAGTGCAAGAGAGATATCAAAAACTAGAAAACAGGATTGGTGCATTGAAAAAAGACAACAATTCACTGAAAAACAAAATTGGTGAATTGGAAAAAGAATGCATTGAATCAAGAAATTCAACTGGCCAGCTACAAAAGGAGCTAAAAAAGATAACTGAAGAAAATAATACTTTAAAAATTAAAATTGAAAATTTACAAGTAAATGACTCAATAAGACTTCAAGAATCAGTCAAACAAAAACAAAAAAATGAAAAAATAGAAGAAAATATGAAATATCTCCTAGGAAAAACAACTGACTTGGAAAACAGATCCAGGAGAGACAATCTAAGGATTTTTGGACTCCCTGAAAGCCATAATGAAAAAAAGAACCTTGATAGTATATTTCAGGAAATCATGAAACAGAATTGCCCTGATGTTTTAGAATCAGAAGGCAAAATTGACATTGAAAGAATTCACCGATCACCTCCTGAAAGAGACCCCAAAATTAAAACCCCAAGGAATATCGTGGCCAAATTTCAGGAGTATCACACCAAGGAAAGGATAGTACAAGCAGGTAGAAAGAAACAGTTCAAATACCGAGGAACTGTAATTAGAATTACACAGGCTCTGTCAGATTCCACTTTAAAGGATCGAAGGGCCTGGAACCAGATATTCCGAAAGGCAAAAAAACTTGGATTACAGCCAAGAATAAGTTATCCAGCTAGAATGAGCATCATCTTCCAGGGAAGAAGATGGTCATTCAGTGATACAGGAGAATTTCACCTATTTCTAATGAAAAGACCAGATCTGAACAAAAAATTTGACCTCCAAATACAGAACTCAAGAGAAGCACAAAAAGATAAAAAAGAAATAACTCTTGAGAACTATATTTCTTGTATAGGTATCCTTAAAGAATGGAAGTATAATTTGATTTTTCTTTGACACTAATGGAAAAGAAATTAGAGGTGTAAGGGATATCATTCTGAAAAGAAAAAGGGGGGAAGGAGGCAAAATAAAGTAAAAATAAATGAAGTAAATTAAGGCAAAATCTCATAAAGAGACATAGAAGATCTAATATAATTGAGGAAAAGTAAGGAGGGCAATGAGTATTATGTAAACCTTACTTTCATTAGATTGGACTCTAAGAGAGTATATCAGACACATTTGGCTTCATAGAAAGGCCTGATCCCCCTTGTGGGAAGGTGGGAGGGAAAGGAGGAAAGGAAAGGGAAAAACTAATAGAAGGATTAGGGGAAAGGTATAAAGGGGAGGGAGGGATTTCAAAAGGGGGAAGACTGTTGGTGGGAGGTAGTCATCAAAAATAAAGTACTGGGCAGGGGGAAAGAAAGAGAGGGGAAAGGGAAGAGAAAATCATAACTCTGGGTAAATAAGATGGCAGGGAATACAGATATAGTTATTTTAACTGTGAATGTGAATGGAATGAACTCTCCCATAAAACGGAAGTGGGTAGCAGACTGGATTAAAAGCCAGAATCCTACAATAAGTTGTTTACAAGAAACACATCTAAAACATTAGAGATACATAGAGTGAAGGTAAAGAGCTGGAGCAGAATCTTCTATGTTTCAGGTGAACAAAGAAAGGCAGGGGTAGCAATCCTTATCTCGGATCAAGTAAAAACAAAAATAGATCTAATTAAAAGAGATAAGGAAGGAAACTATATTTTATTAAATGGTACCATAGACAATGAAGCGGTATCAATACTCAACATATATGCACCAAATGGTATAGCATCCAAATTCCTAGAGGAGAAACTAACAGAGATGCAAGGAGAAATAGACAGTAATACTATACTAGTGGGGATCTCAACCTTGCTCTCTCAGAATTAGATAAATCAAATCACAAAATCAATAAGAAAGAAGTTAGGGAGTTAAACAAAAGACTAGAAAAGTTAGGTATGATAGATCTGTGGAGGAAATTGAATGGTGATAGAAG